>KZ351700.1:0-12347 GCA_002352805.1 Teladorsagia circumcincta | reverse complement strand
GTGTGTGTGTGTGTGTGTGTGTGTGTGTGTGTGTGTGTGTGTGTGTGTGTGTGTGTGTGTGTGTGTGTGTGTGTGTGTGTGTGTGTGTGTGTGTGTGTGTGTGTGTGTGTGTGTGTGTGTGTGTGTGTGTGTGTGTGTGTGTGTGTGTGTGTGTGTGTGTGTGTGTGTGTGTGTGTGTGTGTGTGTGTGTGTGTGTGTGTGTGTGTGTGTGTGTGTGTTAGCGATGAAGAGGGCAGTGTCAATGAGTGTCGCCTTAACGCGTCAATCACCAGACAAAGGATGGATCCCATTTCTCGAGTTCTAAACGATTTCGCATGGCTGTTTCTTCATCCCTGCACCACTGATCACCTCTACCTTAATTTCTTACGGGCTGCATATTCATCGTCAAATCCGCCTTTACTTTTCACATATGCGACACTCCTTTTTCGCACTTTTCCAAGAAATTTTGAATCATGCTAAACCCTGACTACGATCCCCCTTCAATACGAACCCTTCAAATATTTCGAGCAAACGATCGATCCTGGCATAGATACGCTCCTTACTTGCACCCACACCTCGCCCATATGTATTAACCGCATATGCAGCATAACATAATATACATAGTAGAGCCAAACAAGACAATCTAAACGAACAACTCTGCAGCTCTCAGAATATCAGCCAATACAAAACGGTGAGTCTCAGGCAAACGAAATTTTCGGAATGTGCATCCTAGAGTATGCATTACTAGGCAAAAAGAAATTCCCTCGAATGGAAAAGAAAATAGATGCGAAGAGGACGAAAAACTCAAGATAAAGTCTTTCCCCCTTTCTCACAGAGCTTCCTCTAACAGGGATCCACTGGCGCCGCCAAAAAGCAATCACGTGGCGAATGCCACCTTTACATGCTGCTGCACCACAGCGTTAACAAAGCTGAGGCTATACTGTAGCTAGCAAATTCAAGTGGCACATTACCCCTCTTTCGACAAAGGCACCCACCGGTGGGTGCCAGTATATCTGCCGATTGGGCGGCAAAAATTAAAAGGTGGCACCCACCGGTGGTCAACAAAGTAATTATGGTTCTGCTTAATCGTTCTAAAAATTACTTACTAATCAGGACTTCTTCGGCTTTTCATCGTCTTCAGACACAGGCAGGCGTTGAATCGTTTTAAAAACTTTAGCATATAGACTTCTGAAGTTTTTTTTACCGTGCATCCCTTTGAAATCCGGGTCCGCCTCACAAACTTTCGACTCTTCCGGAAAGATATCAACAAAGAATTATGACTGCATCTATTTTTGTCTATTGCTAAAATCAAAAATTCGACAGAAAAACTGTTTTCAGATCCAACTTTGCCAAATGTTTGGCAAAGTTGGGCGCGCCAGAAACCGCATTGTCGGCAAAGGGTTAAGAGATGCGCACGAAAACTTTGCGCAGAATAGGACTAAACATGCTTTTGCCTTGATTTTCGCCACTTTTTGTCTCAGTGAGAAAATTTTTGCAGCAACCTTGTGTCATTGTTCTTATCGTTGTTTATTCAGCATGATGACTAGCAGAAGAGTGTAAGTGAAGTTTCCAGCAACAACAATGAAAAAGCTGGCAGCTTTTCCACGAATGGATTGCAAGCAAACAAGAAAGTGCCAAAAATCGGCGATGAAGATAAAATAGAAGTGAATTAATAGAATCGTTTCAGAGGAAATATCACCATCTGGTCGATGATGCGTTGGAAAATCTTCAGCTATTTCCTAATAGTGTGTATATGGAGTCTTCACTTCAACCACAAGTATTGGCAAATGATTGCTTATCCAGCAATCGGTCAGTAGTCACCTGGCGAGAGAGGTATGAACGAGAAAACAACAACGTGTGTGAGGATGCGATCATGACTGCGACAAACCGTCAACACCATTGCAATGCGACGGCATAGTCAAGAAGAAATCTAGCGCAATTCAACTCTGCAGACCAGCCTTCCGGTGGCAATCTGGCGCCGCCTCAAAAACAGCGCTTTAATGAGAGCGAATTTCCAGAAAAAAGGGGTTTGCTTACCTCGAGTGATATTTTTCACAGCTCCAAAAGCTGACTCGGCTACATCACCTTTGACAAGTTTCGGTGATATCTGTGAATTTGAAAATTGTACCGCCGCCAGACATTCAGTCAGTCTCAGGACTTTTAAACTCTTGCAACCCACACATCTGAACGACCATATACATGATATTACGTATAAACCCTAAGGGTAGCTGTGTAATTGCGTACGCTAGGGTGCTACCGTAACCCCACGCCTAATTTTATTCTGGTTGTCAGCCATGGATCGCGGCTAATCCCACAAGGTTCTGAGGCTTGGATCAGTTTGACTCGATTTTGCTTCGAACGAAATGATTAAGAAGTGGAAGTAGGTGTATTTTGTAACACTTTACGAACTAATATTGCTACTGCTGCCCCACAACCACTGCCCCCAAATCCCAAAATCTTATTTATCGTCGACCCTTCAAATTTGAATATACGGGGTAATTCGATGCACTGACTGCGAATATGACACCCATTTTTGACGCTAGCGCTATTTGGCGCCAGTTAGCGCCACCCTGTCACGGCGGCTGTGTTCACCAAATTCGCCGTTGACTCTTGTGTATCGGGTTCACTTGGGGTCCTGATTACGAATATGGGTTCTGTTCCACTGTTACTGTCCCGAAATCTTCAAATTTTTTCTTCGTCGTAATTGTGCCTATAGCGGTAACGCGATGGCCTGAGTACGAATATAACATACGCTGGCGCCACTTGGCGCCACCTTATCAAGCCGGCTGTTTTCAGTACTTGATGTCCTAATTACGAGCATGACATTAGTTTTCGGAATTAGCGCTGTCTATGTAACGTTTTCTGCTCTCCTGGGCTCTCTCTCTTATAGTGCCGAATGCTGAGCCCATCGGGAGGGGGTGAGGCGGTCGTCTGGAGTGGATAAATTGAGCATCGCAGTAAAAGATGAAGTGTGAGTTTACAGAGTGAGTGGCTTAGTTACCTCTGAGCCCACGTCTCCCCAAAGGTTTGATCCTGATCGGTGACTCAATCAGCAAGAGGGCACAGACGAGCAGAAAATTGGCGTCGAAGACGCCAGCGCCAGAAATGGATGTAGTATTAGTAATCAGCAAGCGGCTAGTGACCATTATTATACCTTTGCAACACTATAGCTGGTTAACCCACCTCCAAGTTCAAGTTGTTCGTAATCCCTCTGATACAGTATTTCAAAACTGCCACGGTGCAGCGAAATAGGAACGGCCCATAGTGATCAAGCCTTAGAGTTGTGAATGAACATAGCATTGCGCCGCCACGTGCCCCCCCCCACAAGAAAGCTATTTGATATTTGATTAATTTGATATTTGCAATCGAGAAATCTATCTATTCCAGTTAGGGGGGGGGCATCGCGATCCAGAGCGCTTAGCACCATGGGAAGCAAATTCTTGTATTGTGAACGTTAAGGACTAAGCCCTGGAATGAGGGGAGATCCCCTGGTGCGTGGGAAACCTTTGTTACCGCGGGGACTTCCTTCCCTTTCCAAGGCTTAGTCCTAGCAGTTCACTAGGTGAATACCACTTTTGATAGACGTTTGTGTCATCCAGCACAAGAACACATACGTTATGCAAACAAACTAAAGCAGTAACGTAGGAATAAAGCTGATAGCAGTTCGTAACTCCCTGAACCAAATTGGCGTTAGAGCGGACTGCTGCGCCGCAGTGCCCCCTAACTGCAATAGACCCCGTGGAATCTCTTAGATAACGCAGTAGCATTGCCTTCCACGGGCTTATGTACGATGCATTTTATGTCATTTTCTCTCTTTAGGGCGAATAAAATTAGGCGTGGGGTTACGGTAGCACCTTGGGATACGCAATTACACCGCTACCCTTAGGGTTTATACGTAATATCCCATATACATACCATGAAGATTAATGGCTTAGTTGATGCTAGAAGGTCAATGCTTATGCCTAGCATCAATTAAAAGCCATTAATCGATTAACTCATCAGTCTACACAATTTCGCCGAGTTGCCATTACGAGTAAGCTGTGTTTCCGAAAACTGAGTGCAGACCACACACCAGGGGACGGCGGACTCCACAAAATGTAGTTGTTTTCTGCCAATGAAATGATCAGCCAGTTACACTTGTACTCTTGTTCTTTTTCTTCTTAATTGTTATCGTGTCTATTGTTCAACTTTTGTCGGGAACGCTTTTTCCACCAATGTTTCCCAACGGTCCCGGTCCCATGCATCGTCTGCAGACAGGTCCGCAGCATTCATTTCTTGCTTCACGTTAACTAGCCATCGCTTCTGGGTCGGCCTCTTGGACGTGTGCCGAAGAACATTATACTGTCGGCCTGATTGGACACGGCATCAGGAGGTCTTCGCTTAGCATGACCGTACCAGCGAAGATGTGAAGCAGCAAGGGAGTTGGCGATAGGTTAAATCTTCATTTTGTCTTGAATGTGTTCATTTCTAATGTGATCTTAAAGGAAGCATTCACGATTGCTGCCACGTTGAAATTTATCATTCGATAAGGTGTAGATAGGTGACGTACAGATGAGCGTAACCCCCTGGAAGATACGATAACATAAGATAAGGTGATACGGCTGTTAGGAATAAGGTGCACTTTATAATGAATATTGGATAACGTATCATATCTTCTCGCCGCCATTGCTACCCCTTCCACATCGATGAGTCTTGATTTTTGTCTACCGGAAGTGGATTTCAGCGGCTTATCACTCAGTTGATAAGGCGCTACCAAAACCCAACGTGTTGAAACATTTGGCAGGACCCCTATCCACTCTAGTACACTGCACTTCTTATCGTCTCCATGAGGATTATCGTGGACACTTCCTTTAACGCGTGTGTCCCAAGCTCCATCGCAACATCTTCATCTCCATGGATCCATAGGCTCTTGCTTCGTCAGCTGTCATTTGTTTCGTTTCTGCACCACAAGTGGCTACTACTACCTTAAGTTGTGCTCCTGTTGTTGTTACTAATTACAACTATCATTTATCTTCTATCGGCTATCACTATAATCACTATAGATACTATTTATCAGATTTACTTGAAGGCGTTGTCACTTGTGGTGTGTGATCTGCACTGAAACGCACCTATTTCTCTGCATCAGAGGGTAATTCTCACAGCTCCAAATTATAAGCAGACAGATTAGGACGTTAAAAAGAGCAATCTTGTGATTGGTGCCCCCTTCATATCTCATTAGAAGGATAAGAATTGACACTCCACCGTCCTTCAGGCAAATCTCAACGAGTGAAAGACCTTAATTCTTTGGTGAAATTGTAGGTGAGACGAATTTTTCCTTCTGAAGAGGGCACAATGTTCGCGAAATCAAGAGTGGAAACTCTTGATTTCGCGAACAAGAAAAATTGGAATTGGAATTGGAAACCCAAGAATTTGGAAACTTTCAACCTCTACCGTTTCACTGCTTACCTACGCCCCGTTCTTCCGCCTCCGCCCCGCACCTCTACCTTAGAGATGGACGGCGGAGTAAAGGTTTATGGCGGAGGTATCGCTGTTATGATTACCAAATAGTGCCATAATGTCATAGGAGGACACGAAGAACTTTTGAATGAGAGCCTTTCTAATTCAGAGAATGCACCTACATACTAGGGGCTCGTACATATCCCGAGACTTGTTCAACCATTAGTTGACCTGGTTTCAAGCTTAGCGAGCTATGTAGTTCGGCTTCCACTAAATCAAGACATTACCCGACAGAAAATATTGTTTCATTTCTTCCAGTCAAGTGCAGCTGGGCTTTGATCCAGGGTAAAAAATCAAAAGTTTAAAGTTTATGAATGCATTCGTGAGGGAGCGCCTTAAGCCTCGAAGAAGAACTTTGATGATTGGTCAGTGAGCAACGGAGCGATAATCTGCGCGGTCAGCGATGTCACGCTCTGCGAAGCGAACACAGAAAGCTGCTCAAAAATTCCTTGTATTCTTCCCAGTGTCGCAGAATAAGTCGTAAGCCGCACTTTGAGTCGTTTCGAAATGCTGCCAGGGCGGTTTTTGAATTGTACTGCGATTAACGTCTCCACTTGATATCCCTGCTCGCTTTTCAATAGTACTCTATGATATTCGGTAGCTTTTCGCTTCTCCGGGATCGATAACATGGAAAGAATGATAGTAAATGCCTCTTAAGTTCCATCCAACCATTCCAGATGAAAAGCCAGAAGAAGGCCCAATTGGGGTAATAGTAGCAAGTCAGATAATTTTAGTATAAGTGCAGTATTGAATACAACGAAATGACTGGAACATCAGGTGCTTCGGATGGGTGCAATTAGATAGCCTGTCAGTTGCAGGAATTGACGGCCCTTATAAACAGGATGCTTTCGTTCAGAACTGAACTAGTGAGCACTAGAAACCTAATATGGGTCCATGAGTCATAACAACTACAAACTTTGTGAAAATAAGTGGAGAATTCTGCAATAAATAGAAACAAATAATAGACGAAGAACTGAGTATTAAAGGGTGGAGTCGTTCAGGACCAAAATTCTTTCAATCTTTGCATCTCCGATTCAAATGATTAATTTGTTGAGGTTGTCAAAGGTACGATAACTTCATTCTGCCAACGTCTCGGCTCCTCAGCTTCGTCAGAGCCTTGATCAGCGCTTCTGTGATGTGGAGATGACAGCCCCGGAATTGAGCTGTAATCAAATTTCTCATCACGGCGGGTTGATCTAGGTAGCAATCGAGGCGAAAACAAGAGCTTACTGAGAAAATTTATCAAATCTTATGAAGCCCAAACAAACTACCGTATGTTAACCGATTCGCGACAACGGCAGCCACCGGTGGCTGACGCGAAGATGCTGAATTGGGACCATAGCATCCACCAGAGGCCCTCACAGGAATAAGTTTCCACTAAAAACTTTGGTTTTCGCCACTTCATCCCACTTCAAGAAAGGAGTGTGAGGGACAACGACGGCCACCGGTGGCTGCCATTTTGTGATCGCCTCGAACGGAGCTGGTCCGAACGGGCGGATTGAAAATCCTGCGCTGTCGCGAATAGGTTAATGTGGACGTGGCAACACCTGGGCATACCGTGCGCATTATCCAGCACGCAGATTTGGCGTTTCCTGCTTAGGCCAACCAAAATTCCTTATCCTCTTTCTATTAGAGGCACCGAACTATTGGTAACAAATTTATGTGGAAGCGCAAAAACACTGATTTTGTCATTGGTTGGCTCCCATTATTGTACAGGCCAAAACCTATTCTACGAGAACCACTACAATTCCGAAGTCATAGCGTGATTAGGGTGAACGGAGACCTTGAAAGGCTTCTCAATTACTGTGTTGCTTCTCTTTGCCAAACGATGCTCACAGTTGGGATCTCTATTAATTGACTCGACGTTTCGACATTTTCGTCTTTTTCAGAGATAAAAAGGCGGCGAACTGTGAAGGAAACTCACGCCGTGTTAGCCTAGTGAGCATGAGCAACTACAGTATGCTTCTAACATTCAACATCGTAGGCAAAAAGAACAGTACAGTTCGACAAATAATGCCGAGATCTCAACAAGGGACAACAAGGTGACAGTTAAACTATAAAGAATAAATAAGCTTTTTAATCTCACAAGGGAGTTCGTTCGGGACGTGGAGCGCTTTTTCAAAACGGTTTTTTGCATGATATAGGGACATGTGTATGGAGTACGGAACTGTGCTCCATTTTTCCTTAACGGCCCTACAAATACCAAAAAAGAGCGAAGAATATTTTCATCGGAAACTGCAGTTTAAACGGCTTTACTCTGCTGGATATCATCCATGGCGCTAACTTTCAGCTGGCTAAAGGCTGTTATCTACCTACGCAGGTAAAACAATACCGAATACGGTCAAAATTGGATGTTGACCATAACCTGTACGGGGAAGGCTGTGGAGGTTTCATGAGCGGCGTCGAAACTTTTGCTGGCAGCGATCGGATGGCCTGGTAGTTAGTGCGATGGGCTCTCACTCGAACAGTCTGATAAGGGGTTTATAGTATGGCGACAGGGTTTTTGCACCGTTGCAATTTTCCTTTTCCTGTACCCTTTAATGGCTGCGCATAGATATGTTGCAGGGATGTGCTATTTTCAATAAGTTTTCTTCGAAAGTTTGCAGTACAGGAAAAGGAAAATTGCAACGGTGCGAAAACCCTGTCGCCATGGGGATACCGTAAACCGAATCCGAATCATAAACCCCTCACCAGACTGTTCGAGTGAGAGTCCATCGCACTAACTACCAGGCCATCCGATCGCAGCCACCAATAGCTTTCGGCGCAGCTCATGAAACCTCCACAGCCTTCCCCATACATGTTATGGTAACATCCAGTTATGACCGTATTCGGTACTGTTTTACCTGCGCAGGTAGAGAACAGCCTTTAGCCAGCTGAAAGTTAGCGCCATGGATGATATCCAGCAGATTAAAGCCGTTTAAACTGCAGTTTCCGGTAAAATTATTCTTCGCTCTTTTTTCGGTATCTGTAGGGGCGTTAAGGAAAAATGGAGCACAGTTCTGTACTCCATACACATGTCCCTATATCATGCAAAAAACCGTTTTGAAAAAGCGCTACACGTCCTTAACGACCTCCCTTGTCAGTTACTACTCATTTAGTCATTTTTTAAACCCTTCAATCTTAAGTGTGATGAAATTAGCAGTTTGTAGTCGTCAAATATCGCTTCGGTATGCGCCAAAATTTTGGCCTACATTCAGAATCGCGGAGCTGTTTGAAAGCGTATTCCACCTAAGATACAGTGATTTGTGAAGCCACTTGAATGAGCTAATGCTTTGGTCCTTCTCAACGAATCTGTGTGAAATACCTAAGTCCAGATAAATGGCGGTATTGGTCGGGACCACATTCGATCCCAGCTCCAATCCCTGATAATCGAGATTTGGTTTTCCTCGATCAAGCTGTACCTCAGTACCATTGGACGGACTAGGTCTTGTCACTGCCATATTTAGCATCATTCAAACATTCTATACTAAACCAGATCCGAACTAGATCCATCGCAGGGGAACATCGAAATAAGAATTCCTCAAGATCAAACAGCAATTTACTCAAAAAGGAGTCGACAATTGCTTCTTCTTCTCTAGAACTCTCCTGCAATGACAACGTCAAAAAGTACCATGTCATTCCAGAGCTACAGTACTAGAAGGGATGATTGAAGAAGAAGAGCAGAACAATTACACTTCTTAGGACGAGGGCTTTTAAGGAGGTTTCATTGAAAAGGACAATGTAAAAACAAAAGCTAAGAACGTCCTTGGATATTTTCCATTTGGAGTGTTTTCCATTTACAATAAAGTAAAATCCTCTTGTACTAGTTTACGGTAGCAAAAGAGCATTTGTACTACTTTAGATTCCTGCTCGTTTAGAAGTGGTTTTGGAGGTTGCCAAATACCCGCATTTTACGACTCACAAACCAACAGAGAACGATTCTCTAGCCGTACCAGCCGCCATAGAATACACCAGCCCGTGATGATGTTATTGTGCCCAAGAAGCTCGAGAAAGTGAAGGGACTGCAGCTGAATCAGAAAATGCTAGCACGTTCATACGGAACCTCACATCGTCATCATAAGCTATTCTATTGGGTTGAGCCATAATTTTTGGCCGATTTTTTCTAGAATCACTTTTCTTCTTTTTCTTCCTTTCTATCTCTCTTTTTCTTTTTATCAAATTAGTGTCATTACGAAATAACTTAGTATGTTGAAGGAGGCACCAGTACCTTTAACTAGAATGTTTCAGAAGATCAAAGGGCAGTGGGGTGACTAAGTAGGGAAAAATAGAACAATGACCGAAGCAGGCGATTATGGTTAGCAATCATTCAAAGAAGAACCTCACAAGGAGTGCAGTAAGCAAGACCAGCGCTGCGTTTACCTCAGTCTTTGCCACTGATTGCGCACTGAGCTAGATGCTTGAAAGCATCGGCAAAGACGATACAAGCTGCAAAGTTTGACCTAATCCTGGGCCCCCAGTCACTTTCGATGAGGACCCACTGCGTTATGAATCGAAAGTTATTCGGACGCTATTACCACGAGCACCCAGCCTATCCTCTATCGAGCGCCGCCTGAATGCAATGAGCTGTAGCAGAATGAAGTTGCGACGGAAACGGCATGCATCCACTGGGCATGACCGAGGACCAGACCTGACCATCTGCAGAAGTTTCATTCTGCGCCCACATAGCCTCGATTTTCCCTGGTCGGTCACCAGTGGAGATGAGTCATGAGTCCACTACGACAAATACACGCGGCACGCCCTATGGCTATCTCGCAGCCTGAACCCACCATCTCACCCGAAACCCGAGCTCTTTCATCAGAGGAGATCATCTCCGATTTTTAGGATTCGCCGGGTATCCCGCTTTCAGGACCGCTTCGTCCTATATAGACAACTACTGCGACGAGAACCATGGAATAACTCCCGCAGTTGGTCGCAGCAGTGTGAGAGAACCATTTGAACATCTCAAAATTTCCTTCCTTCAGATGAACGCCCGACCTCACATTGTGAAGATAACTCGCCACCTTCTGAGGGAAACTGGTGGCTCCCGATACCACGTCCATCGCATAATGGATCCATTCGCTCCATGGCAAATGGAAGCATGTCAACGATTGCAAAGGTGGTTATACTGTTGATCAGTTATTTTCCGGGATGAAAATACTCAAACAAATGTAAGTGTCGAAATTCGGCCAGAAATTATGGCTCAGTCCAATAGTATTCTAGACGAAAAACCTAATTTTTGTGTGATCGCTACTTCAGCGGCAATTCTATTATTCGTGGTACTGGAACGCGCTATAATTTCAGCCAGAGGGATTTTTCGTGCTGTTCTATCGAGATTGAAAAGGAAAACCATCGAGAAAACCGCTGTCTGCCTTTGTGGCAGCAAAATTGGGTGTGCTGTCTTAATTCTAATTTCGTAATTTTGCTCGAAAGCCAGAGATAGCGCGAACCCTGGTAGGGCTTTAGATGACGAAAGAGTTAATCTCATCAAACCAACATTGCTTATGTTTGTCCATGAATCTTAACAAAGGCTGCCGGTAATCCAGCAGGGTGAAAATCGACTTTGGGGGCCACTCCTTGCTATCTTATCCTGAGTCCTAGAGAGTACTTCTCCGGACTTTCTATCACAAGAATAAGATAACATGCGAATGGATCATTTGTGGTGTCCATTTGATAAGGACCGGGGGGTGTCCCAAAATCTGCACATTCTGCCCACTTCCTGCCCAGTTGTTCCCACGTGGTAACCACCCTAGAACTCCTCCTCCATTAAACTTGGGTAGATTGTCCGTCCCCGTGGTCCAGGACTATTTCCTTGGTTCATGGCAGGTTCAGATATGGAAGCATCTCAAGGTGTTTCCACAATACACCGAAACTTATCGAAACTACACCTAAAATGAACTGATGAGGTGTCATGAGCGCATCATTCTTATCTTGAGTATCACAGAACTCAATGCCCCCAAACTGGATTTTCACCTGCAGCAGCAATAGACGCAGCTACCCTACAAGCTTCGCGATGTTGTTTGAATGGGCATTCAAATGAACGAACCTTGAATTGCTGACGCGCTCAGAAGGTTTGATCCCAACTATATAAACAACTTTGAAATTTCTCTCTTAATTTCAGCATGAAGGACGTTCTACAGGCAAGTCAACTGAACTGATGTAAAAAAAATCATTCACTTGAAATGGCCAGACCGCTACCACACAAAATTCAAACAATACAAATATGAAACCCACCCCAGTAGCTGGATATAATAGATGTAACGGCAAGTGACGCTACCTACATGCGTACCCTCAAATCCTAGGTCTTATGCCATCTAAGCTATAATCAAAGCACCACCCCACTGGGCGGTAAATTGGCAGAAGACTTGCCTAGAGGACAAAAACACTGACTTGTATATCAGCTGGCCCGTGATTCATTGAGTTGGTCACAAGCATTCAAGTGCTAATACGATTCCGAAAGGAAGTAAAATACGTGGCGCTTCCAAAATCGTATTGCTCAATGCCAGAACCTTCATTCTTTATCTTTTTATTCAAGCAGCGATTTATTATTACTGAAAGTGTCTTACAAGCGTTGAAGATTCAAAACAAAGATAACTTCAAATTGTCAATCAAAAGTGAAGCACTGGCAAATGGAGAGATACCAAAAGAAGTTAATGAGACAGACAGGAAAAGTCGCGTAAAGGTTCGAAATACCGATTCATGATAAAATAAACAAGGTACGTTCGAAGGTTGAAATGATGAATGTTGCTCTTCGCAGTTAGCTTGCTTATGTTAGACAACACAAAAATATGTGGCTTTTTGGAATTGGTTGCGAAGTTATGAGATTTGATTGGAAGTGTCTCGTGATGCTTTCGAAATCTCTTTTAGTAGATGGATGCACGCTCTGTGCCGTCTTT
>KZ351665.1:0-12722 GCA_002352805.1 Teladorsagia circumcincta | reverse complement strand
TCGTGTACTGCCGCGAACTGACGTCTGCTGTCGCCGAAGTCGGGACTTCGCCAGTAAGCACTGCCCGATAAAGGAACAATTCGATCGCCGACTATAAATGTATAAGTCGTCAAAAATTCGCGCTGATCTTGCGCCAGACCTTCTCTTAACGATTTTGAGATCTGATGAAGTAAGCTATGAAAGCCACCTGATCAACCTTGCCCTATCATAACCACTGATTTAGAAATGAAAAGAAATAGGATCATGTTGGTCACAGTTCGCTGTGCGACCTCGTTCTAAACATCGCCTGTTCTGCGATAGATCTTCTAGTCGTAGTTGGGTGTCACCAAGAGGCCCACCGCGCGGCAAAGGACGAGTCGCAGCGCGTGCTGAGCGATACGAGACGTAGTACGGTACACTCTGTTTAACCTGACGCCTAACCTCTACAGTATGCGCTGCGACTCGTCCTTTGCCGCGTCCGCTTCTCTCCCTTCGCCGCGCGATGGGCCTCTTGGGGGACTCTAGTCGTAGTTGATCGTGGTTTCAGTACAGGTCAATTTTGTTTTGGTCAAAGGACTACGGTAAGGAAGAAAACTCTGGCTCAAAGAGGAATCGTTGACGGATCTCAACCTGACCCATGGAATCAACTTGCATGAGTCGACGATCTCTTAAACTATCACAGGGTCGGTTGTTTCCGTAACATGAGAGAGTCTTCGCTCATTTGAAAGAGATTAAACAAGGACCGAGCCAAACTGGGACGTAGTGCTGCCCTTGCAATACGGACTCATATTCGGATGGACTACATGTCCTCCATTCGATTGTAAGTTTAGCCAGAAGGATTACGTGCATTTTAGTAGAGCATTTCGAATGCAGAATGATGTCAGGAAAGGTAGCTTTGACGAATTTCTTCTCCAGGGGGTGGCTAATATATCATATGCTAATAGGTAGAAAGTTTCTATCTCTAACAGCTTCAGCCAATGTCGTGAAATTTTAATGAGATTCCATGCTACCGTTTTTCTCAACTTCCACGATAAGTGCGAATTGAAAAATTTCCTGGGGAATAAGTACTAAGCTGGAAAATTGGGTAAACTAGTTGCGAAACGTTAAAATTTGAAGGGGACCCTTAGAGCGCAATTGATTGACGTCCTTCGTAGAGGTGAAATACTACTCTGCGGCCATCGTGGTCCTTGCCTTTCAGGGATAGTTGCGGCTAAGTTCGATCCAAACGATTTTGGGGCTAATACAATGCCATTACGATAGCTATGTTGCACACAAGCATTATCCGTAAGTCACTATAAATGTCCCACATCCACATGGAGCTTCGAGAATTTAGAATGGATGTTGATTGCATATCTTACCCGAAAATTGGGCTAGTTCTCGAACAACCTTCAAACATTTGAACACTTCATCGAATCTCACTTTGAATAGAACAAAGTTCTCCGAACATTCCAACCGCATCCACCGCTTCCCAACTCAGTGAAACTCTTTGAAGCATTCCGCCTTCTTTACTTTGGTAATTTTTTATTTTTTTTATTTACAGGTCAATCATGACAGTGAGAAGTGAGGTTAAAAAACGACCCGGGATGGTGCGAGATTGATTCTAAAAATTGAAATTAATTATGGGTTAGGGGGAAGGCTGAATGCTGACCCAGTACATATGAACCGATCCGAATGATGTGCGAAAAAAGGGGGAGGGCGCATACAAAGTTGCTAACCAGCCCTGAAGATAATCCCACTGCCGAGGCCGCAGCGCAACAGTGGTGGGCGCGGTGGGCACCTCTTTCATAGGAGTTTCATAGGTATTCAATCCATTCTTCATCTCACCCCTATATAAAAGTACCTATGAAGGTCACGGTGATGTAATTGGGTTCAAAGTGAAGGTTGTAGAAGCAAGAGGCAGTGAAACTATTGAAAGATGCGATAAGAGGTCAGATTGTCCTATGGTAAACAAGGAAAGTAGCGCTTTAAAGGAGATTAATGGGATAATAAAAAAATTTCCTGGCATCGAATTTCAGTTTCATAGGACGGTCAGGATTAATGATCATTTCTTCTGCTACTCCTGCCTTTGGGCGGGGACAGTACTGTGGGGAGGGCTTTCGTATCTTTGTTACCCCATAATAGAAATATCTACAGCGCTTCTTGATCGAACGTATGGCGTAGGTTTTCTATAAGTAAATAGTTTCATTCAATAAGGTGTTAGGAGCTGAAAAACCGGGACCATCTATCACCGGAAGGGATCTCTCCCATACGTGAAGCAAATCGTTTCCTTTCTACCTATGTTCTTAGCCAGTACTGTAGACATCAGGCTTCTACATTGCTGACTGAAAAGTCATGCTCATGCAGGCTTACACAATAGTGGTGAGGGTCACGTTGAATAGGCTCTGTTGAAGGGGTACTTACCGTAGATACAGTGGAATTTGTCGTTTTTTTCCGAATATTCGAAGAAGCTGTAGGAAAACTGAAAAATCTAACCAATTGTCGTTTTAGCCGCTGCGTGCACACCCTTCCTTCTAGTCTAGTCAAGCCTCCAAGGAAGGACTCCAAAGGGGAAAGGAAGGGGTGAGCTATATGGAATCCCCTTCCAGAGAGACGCACGATGGCTATGAAATCCATATCGCGAAAGGGATGACATCGACGCACGGCGCGTTTCGGCTTCTTCTTCCTCAACCTCCTTCCTCTTCGGTGCCGAAGCCCGCTTGTCCGACCGGTTGACCACGCTTTCCCCAATTAATGCTTGGTGTGGATGGAGGCCAAGTAAGTTGAGGACCACATCATCATGTTTATGGACCACTCAACCAAATAAGCTGCGCAGTAGTGCTGACTGTATCCAAAGGTTTTTATCTTGCTTTGGGCTAGGAGATTTCCGTTATATTGTCATCATTGTTTTGTTGTAACCACGTCATTTTGGATAAGCTGGCAATAACTCATTAACAAGTTATGTATTCGATAATTCGCATAGGCTTTATTGCCTACCTACATCGTTAGCTCGCATTTATTCACATCTCACTTAACGATTTATGCAAGCCATAAATCCGTTACAAGTTAGCAAGTACATTGCAGCTGGCTGATGGTACTATTTATAAACTAGAAGTCTGCCTAGTTTCTACAAACATCTCTACCCCTATGCGCCCCGATAATTACATCTTTACCGCACTGAGTTGAGTCTATTTTTGATTGCTCTATGAAAAACCGATGCTAACATAGTTGGAGGGGCCAGGCGGCGACATGACGCTCTGCTCGTCTTTGAGGCATAGTCCCAGGAGACGTTGCTGCTCCAACGCAGACGAACAGAACGCCACGCCGCCGTGTGGGCCCTCTCCAACCACGTTAGCCAAAAAGCTGTCCGTATGTGATTATTAGACCCAACTATTGGCTAGGGGTTCACCAGAGAAGCTGATTCTATGGAGTCTTTTTTTAACGCTACTTCAATTCGAGGGGTTCTTCAGCCTTTGAGTGAAATTTTAATTTGCTACTTCGTTTCATACCATTTATTCCTCTGTTATGCTGGAAGCACTAAAAGCTTAGTTGAACAGGGCAGAATTCGATCCAGGATTTGAGGCTCAAGACCAGAAGCGTACTTACTTTCCGTTGCCACTGACTCCCACACGACCCCTCGCCACTGCTCGCCAAGGCATCTCCGCCGCCGCCTTATATCTAACATAAACAGGGCCGGCCGTTCGCTCGTGTAGGCAGGGTGAAAATCGGTCGAGGAAACGGTAACGGCTCCTCGAGGATTCTTGCGTTTTCAGTCACGCTCTCCCGCGCGCATATACACCGACCCGCGAGCCGTCTGTGCTCTCCGCGCGTGCATTCACTCTCAACACTACTTTCGCACAATCTCGTGTCGCAGCTGAGGAATTCCTTGACTTTCTTCCACTCTGGGTATAAGTAGTTGTATACAAGACCCTCCCTACTGCGAGGAGCGAGAAGGTGAGCAGGCCGTAAATTTAACATAACATTAAAGGTAGTATTGTTGAATATTGCTTGAAATACTAAAATGCCAATTTCGAGTGAGGATAAATTTGACTGACATTAATCTAATACAATACAAGATTCTGACTAGATTTTAATCTCAAATTGGGTCACTTGAGTCCATTTCTATTCAACCCACCTCACTAATAAGTCCTACTCAAGAACATAAATCTGTTCCGGCTAAGTCTTCAGAATTCTAAGCAGTTCCCATTGTTTTCGATATCTCTTTTGTCCCGTCACGGCTCTTGTAATACTGCTAGTAATGGATCACAATTTAAAATGTCATTCACATCCAAGTGTTTTTTAACTGAGAAATGTCCTGGCATTTCTCGATTCACAGCCAATTTCATCAGAATTTGACATATTCTGTATGCTGAGCCCTAGTTCTACGCTAACGTTCTACAAGTTCTACACTACACGAGATCTGAAGCGCCTAACGGTATCGCGTCTTTTTGATTTCGTATTATATACTGATATAATACTATGATACTATTCATATCTTTCTATGCAATATTATACTATTCACAGTAGCGGTCAAAAATCTTCACCGAGACAGTTTTTCATACATTTCTTTCTTCCTCTTGAAAACGCTTAAAGAGTAGCGGAAGGAATTTTCTTCCGAATATCGCGAATCTTCAAGTTTTAAGGTATCAAAAACTTCAAGGAAACAGTATAATGACTTCGAGACGAATTCCTTGAGTGAGAAAGAATAGTGGACAAAAAACCGTTTCGGCGAACTCTCTTGACCACCCTTGAATGATATCCTTCTGTACTATGAGATTATTATTTATCAATATTCATCATATATTACTTTATTATTCATGGTATTTACTATATTTCTATATTATAATCAGTTTCAAAATATGCAAAAGCTGTTCAAAAAGTGTAGGGGTTGTGTGGGATAATCGGTTAGTTCTTGGAGTTTCAGTTTCCTTTTGTCGAATTCAACCTGGTCAAGCTTGCGCAAGGTTAGCGTACTCTCCACAGTGTATCCCGGACGGTCGGACATTCGTGGT
This sequence comes from Teladorsagia circumcincta, assembly GCA_002352805.1. Lineage (NCBI taxonomy): Eukaryota > Metazoa > Nematoda > Chromadorea > Rhabditida > Trichostrongylidae > Teladorsagia > Teladorsagia circumcincta. Next base: position 7,755 of record KZ351665.1, on the reverse strand, counting down.
GATGCGAGTTGGCGGAAATCGCAAGTACTACCGAAACTACGCGGTACTGTCGGTACTACTTCTTAAAACTAGCTAAAACAACCACAACCACTCGTTTCTTTAATCTTCGTGTCGGATAGCTTTACAAGAGTCTTATAATTTTGCTTGTCGTCCAAGAACGACCTTAGATGGCTATTTATTTATTTATTTATTTATTTATGTATTTATTTAATCAATGCGCGCGTAGGAGTGACTGTGCAATTCTTCCACCATATTCAGCTAACCAATTACGTAAACATGCGGCTCAGCCACTAAAATGAGCGAAAGCACCTCAAAATATAAAACGAGGAAAGTTCACAGCATTTGGCGTTGACTGGCCATTTGGAATATGCCGTGCACCTTACTTCCATTTAAGGTCGTACCGGCATTCCAAATACCTTACGGTGTACATAACAATCTGCTGTGCCCAATCGATGTCAAGTCCTTGGTTTACTTTCATAGAGGAGTTTGATACCATTTCACCGATCATGGGGGAGGCTTGCCATGAGTGGACCGGGACTAAACTCGATCCAGGAGTTGACCGTGGGCCATGGGTGGTTATGTGACACCTTCTGATTGGGCTAGACCCCTTCTTCCGTAGCAGTAGCAAGAGTCGACAGAAAATAGTGGAACCGATAGAAAGTGGGAAAATAGATCTTCTTTGAGCAATTGTAAGAATCTGTCGACTGCGTCATCCTCACAAATTCAATGAGATTGCCTTCGATAGGCTATTTCTATTCCACAACAAATAGAAGTTTTTAAGTGTTTCTCACTCATGCCCGACCCGAGCGCTTCGGCCCAAAAGGAATTCGATCAATTTTCGTCATGGAGGCCTTTTTTCTAAATTTTTTTAGCAGCCACCTCGTCTTGCTTCCGTCATGGACCTGCTTTTATGATCTCATAGCGGTCACGTCTTTTCTGAAGTGCTCGACGTCATGACATTAGAAACAAAAGCAGAACATTCATGGCATGAAACCCTAATGCTAGAATTGTTGGACAGGGGTGGGACCAATGTCTATTCCTGCGTTGGTACTTATTTCGAAATTCTCACGAATCTTTTATCAAGGATGTCTCGCTACGAACTCCCCATCACCACTATCAGCATTAAGGGTGGCCATACGCCTTTCTTCTACCCCTCCCTTCTCCCCCGACCACCACCCTCACCATCATGGCTCCGCCCACGTATTTCCTTCGAGCCGTCGAGCGCGAGGTAAATATCTCTAAAGGAATGGCGAACGCTCTAGTTTCCCTATTTCACCTATCCCTCGTGAAGTTTCTGCCGAATTTTCGGAAAAATCCCATCTTCTGCAACCACGACCCTTCAACTTTCCAATACGACCCCGTCCGCATTACTCCGAGGTGTTAGACTCTGGTCAACCAAATACATCCTTCGGTCCAGAATCACAAATACGACCCTCGTTGGTAGTTGCACAAAGGGACTTTCCACCATCGTTGGGACAGTGGTAAGCTTCACTGATAAGGACACGGCGACGCAGGTGTAGCGGCATCACAAGCTTAACATCCCCTTACATTCTCACCAGAATTCAACGGTGTCGATAGGTCTCGAGCCAGTTAACACCCCAGCTCAACCCCGCCCCCAGATTTTCAGAGTATCACATCAAGGAGGGGGAGAGGGTGGAGGGAAGAGAGGTGCTTGCATCACAACTCCTGCATAAGAAGCAGTCATCTACTATATAGTGCTTACCATTTACCAGTTTAGCCGACAGGAGGCCGGCGCGCGGCGAGATGGCAGAAACACTGATGGATCAGTGGAGTTGCAGCGCGCGTATCGATGGGAGATAGATAGCGTTAGGAAAAATGGAGCACACTATACTACATCTCACATCGCCCAGTACGCGCTGCGACTGTACGCTGGCCCAACTGCGTCCCTGCCATCCTGCCGCGCGACAGGCCTCCTGTCGTGTACCCAGTCTAGCTTCGCACACCACCGCGCATACGGTAGGCCTCAGTGAAGCTATAGCGATGAGCGAGCGCTCCCAAGGCCTTTGAACTGTGTATTTGATTCGCTAGAATACGAAAGCACAGATGCGAAGGGCGCCACTACAGCAAAAAAAAGAAAAAGAAACCTTCAAAAACACTAAAAATGAGCCCTCCTTTTTCTACAGGCTGTGGTGGATTTCAACATGGAGATGAGCAAGTAACAGATTCTATGGAGCCGCCTTTGACTGCTACTTAAGCTTCCATGTTTGGCGTTCTTGAAACTTCGGCTTTTTTCAACGAGTAGTTATCTGTGCCTGACAGATTCTTTAAAAGGAGTATTTGTTTGAAAATCTAATTAGCTGAACGCAGGTTCGTGTTAGGCGGATGGGTAGCATTTCGAAAAGTTCGAGAGAAATGCTTCCAGGCCTCTGAAAACTTGTCTGGAAATTTGTCGAAACTTCATGCGAAATAGATGCTCCATCATAAAAAACCGGTCAGGCATCAAGAAGAAGCAACTGCGCTTTTTAGCTTTTGCGATAGTCTGGTGATCTTTCCGAACTGGATGAAGATAAAGGACCGTCGAGGTTTGCACCTGTAGATGACGACTTTAGGATGATGCCAGCTGATAATGCTGATTAGTTTCTAGTCTAGCGCCTATAATGCAGCAATTTTCATGGACGTTTCTCATTACCCAGCAGACGTACAAATCATGCAGGAGGACATACAGTCATATAGGATTTGCTTGCTTCCTTGCTCTTGTTTCGTCTTCCAATGTTTTTGAATATCACGGTTTTTGCACTGAAAGAAGAGCAAAGAAGAAGCATCGTATATGGATTGATGCCTTTTGCAGAGCGCTGCAAACCCTAATTCTGTTTAAAATTTGGCCTGGATTCCTTTTGGCGCACTTGGCGCCGTATACCTTGCTCTCTCGCGTCGTCTCGCATCTGGGTCTCTAAACTTTCAACGGAGATAGCATTAGCGTTGAATAGGGCAACACAGTGGAGAGTCGCATCAATGCGCAAATCAACGGGCTTGAAGGGGTTCCGTTTCTCGGATCTAGGTCATTTTTCTCAGTTTTTTCCTCTACGCGACTGAATGTACTATGACTGACAACTTCTGAGCTAATTTTCAATGGACAGCCTTTTCATCATGAAATACGCTTTTAATAAAGAGTCTGATGTCATTTGGCCGTTCGATTCACTTAGGTTTAGCAAAGCAGCATCCATGGAACTCAGTTACCAAGCCATTCCAATGGTATCGGCGCTATGATCCAGGTGTTTCACAAAACGCAGAGCACTGTTCGTGAAATGTCGAATTTTTGAGAGGATGAAAACTCTCGAAGGGAACAAAAAAATATTAGCTTCACTTCCTTTCTTCATACTTTTGCATGCCTTCCCGGTAGGCTTCGCCCCCGTGCATTTTATGACTGCAACGTCACACCCGGACCGCATTCAACCTCGAAAAGCTTCTAGAATGCAAGCCTACCCAACCCTTTCGCGATTGGGTTGCCAGAACAACCTCGCCGGTGAATGGGCCATTCGGGCCAACAAACTTCGCCGAAAACATTTCTCGTGCATTTTCTTCGTCCAAAAAAGGTAAAAGCACATTGAGGCTTTTTTCTCGTGGTTCTGTACCCTCGATTCTCCTGTATTCGTATACACTCAAAGAAAGAACAGATCAGTATTTGAAGTGATTAAAAATTGTGCACGAAAAACGGTTCAGGCGAACACTTTTCATTGCTACTAAGTGGGGAGGGGGGGGGGGGCAATAAAAAAAAGACATTTTGCCTCTCCGCTCAAATGGATTTATTCGCTTTGCTCGATTCAAAGCGAGGGCGCCCAACTTAGATACGAAGAGCACATTTCAATTCATAAGAATTTTTTCATAGTGTCCATCTAAGTGGACGGCAAAATTTGCCTCGGAAACATGGTGCACTGGTTGAGCTCAATGGGGTGCTCGATGGATCGCGTACCGTTACGACTGGTTCCGAAGGGCGGGTTCCGGGGGGGGGGGTGCACAGTTCGAGCTAAGGTCCCTAGGAGTCTATCCCTCATTGAATCGATTCAAGAAATTGTGTAAGAGCTTCAGGCTGGAGCAGCTACGTAGGTCACCTTGAGCTCGACGGCGATGGCAGATGACGTCATATTCTGAAGACCGTGGGGCAGTGAGGGAGTGATTGCATCCACTTATAGAGGGACATTTAAGGAATATTATGTTGAAGAACTTCCACCAACTTCGGCAATCCCTGCTAAGAAAAAAGGGCCGAACAGCGACATAGGCAAAATGTCTTTTTTTTGCCCCCCCCCCCCTGTATATCCAGCGCCACATCGCGACTTGGAATGACGCTACACACCTCCGAATAGGGCACACCCTTGTGTTTTCTGGTCCAATGTGTTCTCGCACCTGTATTCTCTCCTCGGGCACAGTGTCTCGTCGTCACATTTCAATCCGCCTTCCTAGAAGAAGGAGGCTCTCAATCCCAGTGTTTTCGTTGGTTTCCTCAGAAAACAGGGACTACGAATACCTTCGCACTTCCTCAGCTAACTGATTGCGGCATAAACCTCCAAGTCCTGGCAACTAATTGATGAACTCAAGAAAACCACAAATCCTTCTATGAAATGACATGGTATTCTATCATTAGTTCAACACCTCTATTTCTTGGCATTTCCGTGGCTCGCGTTCGATTATCGTGATATTTCTTTTTTTCATCGTGGAATGTGGTCCCAAATTGAGGAGTCTTTCCCGGTGTAACTGCAATACTTTTCAGGTAATGTGCTGGTGGTTATGCCTACTGGCATTACTCTTCCCAATGGTCACATCATTTGAAAGTTACGAGGGTTATCAAGTTCCTGTAATGCAAAGAACAATCAGGGTAAGACAACGCTCACTTGCGCATTTGTACGTCTCATTTGGGTAACGTAGACAACTGGCAAAAGACACGCCATAAAACGAAACCCTCTCATGATCCCTTCAACATCCTAAAATTTGATTTCCTGGTGCACTTTTTCCAAGGAATGGTTGACCTTGTTCAAGCCCATAAAAATACGAACCCCTCCCAAAATTGCAAATGCCACTTCTCGTTGATACTTGCACCAACGAACGGTTGACCCTGCTTGAGGGACCCTTAACAGTCGTACCTCTTGAGCACAGGCTGGATGGAGCACCTCTGCCCTGTATCCGAATTCATATAGCGCTGCCTTGAAGAAGATTGGTAGCCCACTCTGGTTCACGAGCTTGATGGAGGTGAACCTCTTGCTCATGTAGCTCTGCCGTCACCCCCCTCCCCAAACTACTGCCTCTACTGCCAATTCTGGCGGGTTTCTGAAATCAAGAAATGGAAGAGGGTAAGAAGGCACCAGGACCACTCACAGTTCCTGTTGCCGTTCGTTTCTTTTATGAGCTGAACGTCAAGCTGCCCGAGCGTTGGGACGGGCGGTTGGAGGGATTGAGCACACCCCTAATTTCCTATTCCTGTGATTTTGGCGTATTCACAAGAAAAGGTTCATGGCAGGAACTTCATCAATCCACCTAGGGTCTTGTCCAGTAAGGGAGCATGTGGTAGGACAGTTCATATCGGCCGAAGCAATCCAAGGGACGTTCGGGGTAGGTGCAAAAGCGAAAGCAAAGTGGTACCCGCCGGGTAATTCCTCTCCTTGCGAAAACTGGAATTTGGTAAGCGACGGCAACGTCGGGGTGTCCCTCATGAGGCCCATCGCGCGGCGAAGAAACAGACGGAGATGCGGCAAAGGACGAGTCGCAGCGCATATTGTGGAGGTTAGGCGTCAGCTCAAATAGAGGCTACCATACTACGTCTCATATCGCACTGCACGCGCTCCATCTCGTCCTTTGCCGCATCTGCGTCTCTTCCTTCGCCGCGAGACAGGCCTCTTGGGAGACTCCCCTCCGTTCCAGAGAACGCTCCGCCCCTCACAGGTGGATCTCCCTTGTTAGACCTAACAACTCATCTGCCACTTTTTCCCACTTCTTCCCGCTTTCCCAGCTATTTTGATTCAGATTCGCAATCCCCTCCCCTACTGGATTCCTCCACCCATGTCATGGGAAATTTCATAATCTTCTTTGGAAAATGAATTATATCGTTTGTAGATCCAATATTTATTTGTAGGCTTTCCCGTACTCAGTCAGCCTAAACGAGATACTTGGCGATAACCGACGGCTGTACGGAATCCGAGACGACGATTTGTCATCTATCATAGATCAGTTGAACAATGGTAACCTTCAACGACGGCGGAGAGATGGACATCCATATAAAAGTCAGTTCAAAGAAGCTCTTTCAAATTTTTCTCAATGAGCTCCGGCTCGTCGAAATATTCGAGGCTAAAGGGAACGGGTGGAACTATTGGCCTTATTAAATATTTCGTGAATCACTGGTTGAAATTTTTCATTGACCTCCCCCCCCCCCCAAATTGGAATGCCCTCTCCATTCTATGCACCCTCAAGCATAACTGTATAAGCATTTAGTCCATACACTCTTTAGAAAAGCCAATTAATAAAGTGAAACATTGTATTAACGAAATGTCTAGGAATGAAAATGCGTGGACCGTTTAGCTTGTAATTATTATTACTATTAACCTTATTATTCAGTAAATTCCCGGAAATAGTCTGTGAGCTGAGATTGGGGAAATAAATAAATACAAGGCAATGACGAAAAAAACCTAAAATTGATCATGTTAAGGAGCATGCAGGAGAATTAACTTTATTAAGGTTTATGTTTAGAAAAAGCGTAAATGGAAATATGCAGGAAAATTAGGGAATTCAGAAGGTGGGACGTTTGTTTGGGGTTCATCGCCGAATAGGTCCTGGAATAACAATTGAGTATCGCAGTCAAAGATCCTGTATGAAGTCTGGAACCGATTACTTAAAGGCAGAGTTTGCGATGAAAAGGCAGCCCAATAGAAGTCAAGGCAGAAGGGTCAGTGGTACAGGGATGAAGAAATATTATGAGAAATGGCCCAAAACCTGAGGAATGGGACCAATTTTCTGTCTGTTGATTTCCGCATTAATGGGATCCTCATTCAAAGGCACACCCCGCGCGATCAGCTTCGTTAGAGAAATCCCTCCAATGAGTGCAGTTGTTGGGTCCACAAGTGCGGAGGTTGTCTTACCAAGACTTGGATCATCGCACCCTCATTGATCCGCGCACGTCCACCGTTACGGTATATCATTTATGTTTTATCGCTGAGCTTCTATACTAACTCGCCTGAAAGCCTTTTTTGTCCCTTTCCGGCGCCCTCATCTCCTATACTGCTGTCTGCTCCTGAGAATCCTTCACGGTCTAAGAAGAGCGAAGCCTTCACTTTAGACTTAGACGGCTTTTTCTCTTTCTATTTCTCAAGTGTCGGACCACCTCGCACGCCTACTTCTATATTGAATGGAGTTACCGCAAAGGCTTTATCTTCACGTGCGCCTTCGAGGAGACATCCGAGAAAGGATTCGTCCAAATGTTAAGCGCAGCAGTGGCTGCCTCATGTTGCACCATGCAAGCCCATAAATCTTAACATTGAGTCACAATTTCCCTACAATCATCTCGATTCGTCTAATCTGAATGTAGCGAATTCTCTAAATGGTCGAAAGTAGACACAATTGTGTTTTCTTTTTCGAAAGCTGGAAGTGAAAGCTTAATTGAATAAGCCATCATTTGCAGTGTGTTCTGAGTTATGAGCTTTAAAATTGGAAAAGAACATCAGGAAAGTTCGCACCCAAGCTCGGGATTTCATCTGTTAAAATTATTATGTGGTGAATTTTGACACACTTTTCCTGAATCTTTCTATACTTCAG
>KZ351606.1:3384-16162 GCA_002352805.1 Teladorsagia circumcincta | reverse complement strand
CAGACAACTTCTTTCTTTCTTTCTCTGAGAGTCATCCCTTCTGCGCTATGAAAAAAGCTGAGGCACCACTCTAAACGGCATTTTATACGTACAAGAACTCGAATTTTCAAGGAGCATCTGAGAACAAAACGACGCCTGGTGATCCATGCCAGGTCCATTAGCAAAGTACGCACAAGAAAAAACGCGCACAATTTAGATTTCTTTCTCACACTGTCTCAATCTTATCTGATGAGTACAGTATATAAAGCCTCTTGACGAGAAACGTCCCAATCATTCTTTTTTGCTATGGCAGCCGTCTACCCTAGAACACCCTTTAATCTTACTGTAACAAAACAAAACTTGAAGATTCAATCAGAAATCTTGACCTCATTGATACAAGAAGCCCAAGAATTCCGTTCCCCTTGGGTTTTCCCTGCAGATACCTTAGAGCTCAAAATTTTCATTACCACAAGGAATCTGGTAGTGAAAAATATTAAAGAGAAACTAGAACAACAACGAGACATGTTTTGGTCATTGTACGTGAGCTGTTCCTACGCGCTTACGAGTGCCGCACCGCAAGATGACGTAGAAAAGACAATTCAATTCGACAACTATTGGAATGAGATACAAGGAGCCACCATAATAATTCGAGCAACAAATGCGGCAAGACAGCTCGAAAAAAGACTGATAGAATTGGAATGTCAAAAGGCAATTGCTAGGCAATGCACTCGTTCCAGGAAGCGTCCAATACCTCACCATGCGCTCCCCACCACATCAACTCATGATCCATTTTACAGTCAAAATCCCATTCACCAACTTCCAGCTAACTATACAAGTGCCTTTTCGAATTTAAATCTTCCTCCCATCAATCAATTAACGGAATGGACGATTCAAGGATCAGAGAACACTCAGAGAGTAAGCAATGAACAAAACTAAACTTTTTCATTTTCACGGCAATCACTGAGTAATGTGCAAATCGATGACTCACAACTCAAAAAACTCTCAATCAAGGTTCAAAGTACAAAACCAAACTTTTTCATTATCACGGCAATCGGTGTATAGTATGCAAGTCGCTGAGTCACAGCACAAAAAGCTCTCAACCAAGGTTCAAAGTACGAAAACAAACTTTTTCATTTGCACGGCAACCAATCGTGAACTGTGAAAATTGATGACTCACACCACAAAAAACACTCCATTAGCGTTCAAAGAACACAAAAAAAATTTCTCATTCTCACGGCACTCGGCGTGTAGTGTACAAATCGGTGATTCATCCGCGACCAGTCAATTAAGCAGCGCCTCCGTTCCCACAATTTCGCAACATGCAACGTGCAATTAACGAGCTGAGGCATCAAAAACGTGTGAATCCTGACCAATGAACGCAAATAAGCTCCTCCCCTTCGGCGAGGAACGGTATATAAAGCCAGTCCAACTCTCAATTTCGCATTCGAGCTCCACATCGACTACAGCTTCGAAACTCTCATGGCATCTTCTACCATCAACATCAAGACAACAAAACAAAACCTTACCAAACAATTAAATCTCCTTGAAGAACTAATCAAGGACGCCAATGCTTATAGCTCCACGTGGGTCTTCCCAAGTGACAAAACCGACCTCAAAATTTTCCTTTCAACAAATAATTTAAGGGTGACAAAACTCAAGACACAAATAGACACAAAAGTGGAAAAGGCATGGAGCCTTTATGAGTTATGCGTCCAGGCGGTAGCGCCCATAGGGGAAGACACATCATCCGAAGATTCCTTCAACAAATACTGGGAAGACAGGAAAGGTGACAAGATACTGTCCATTGCGATGGCACTATCAGTACAACTTGACAAAAGATTAACCGAATTAGAATGTCAAGAAAAGGCTCTCGAAATCACGCAAGGCAACTCGACGACCAATGCCAACCATTCACAAGAAGCACAACACGCATACATTACACAAGAGGCCCCAAGGCAGCCCTCACCCTTGACAATTGACCAAAGACTGTTGAGCAGCGAGCTTAAAGTACCCGACTTCTATGGGAACCCATCAGAATTCGGACCATTCTGGGAACTCTTTGAGGAACTAGTTCATAAGCAACCCTATTCAAACATAGGAAAGCTTTCAATTCTACTAAGCTGCTGCAAAGGAGACGCAGCAAGGTCACTTCGAATGATCCCTCGAACGGGTGACGCGTATGAAAGGGCCATTCAACAACTAAAATGTCAATACGAAGATCCAAAGCGCATTACTATGCAAATGGTTCGACAACTAAAGACAATGAGACCATGTCACGACGACCCACGCTCTTTGAGAAACAATTTGAGCGATGTTCAAGCGATAGTAGCTACTATGCAAAAGCAAGGCGAGGCCGTAGACTCCACCTACATGACGAGTATGGTAATCGAAACTTTTCCTAAAAGCGTTCAAGAAGAGATCGCCCGAAAAGAATTTGACACTGGGAAACAGTGGACGATGGAAGAGCTTCTCAGTAATCTAGCCATCACTGTCAAGCGTAGGGAACATGTAGACAGTCGCAATGACAGTATAAAAGAACAACATTCAATCTTCCACACACGCGTCCGCGGCCAGACAACCCTACGTTGTACTGGATGTGGACGGTCCCACAAATTTGAGAGCTGCGACAAGTATCGAACAGTTCAACAAAAGATCGAACGTCTCAAGACTCTCAATGCATGCCACAAATGTTTCAGTCAGCGACATAAAACAATAGCCTGTTACAAAACAGACTGCACTAACTGTGGCGGTCACCATAATAATTTGATCTGCTTGCGCGCATCAACAAAACAAGGAACCTCCCGTACAGTACAACACTTTCGCAAGCCCTTCGGGACGGATATGCGGCAAAGATATAGATCACAAAGCAAGCAACGAAGATACTACCAAAGAACCCCTCCCTACATTAACTCATTTCCGTCTAACCAACTGGCATCGCAGCACCAAAACGAAAGAAACCCAAGATGGCGCAACCGCTCTTATTCTCATTCTCCGTCGTACTCTCCAAACAGTTTCAGGCCAAATACACCACCTGGGAGAGCAGTTATCTCTTCCCCTAGACAATCGCCCAGGCGAACAAATTCCTCTTCAGGACCAAGTATACGTAACCGTTCCCCATCCGCTAAAGTAAGGTTTGCCCCGATGCACGCTGCTTACCATAATACTAATATCAACTTCCAAGCAAACCATCCCTATGAGCAATATACTGATCCAAAATTTCTCCGTCGAAATACAACCACTGCCCGTTTAATGATAGTGCCAATAAAGGTCGCTAAAGACCACAACGACAAAGGGGAACAAGTTTATGCTCTACTGGATTCTGCTTCGGATCAATCATTCATCTCATCATCACTAGCAGAGCGACTGCAGCTTCCGTGCTACGCCGAAACAACAATTGTGGTGAACACATTCGGTGGACACGCAGAAAAGAAACGCGTGAGACAGGTCAGAACCTTACTACTCAATTCGCGAGGTGAGTCCCTAGAAGTTACATTATTTACTAACAATACTTTAACAACACCACTAATCCTTTACGAGCTGGAACGGGAAGACAAATTATTCTTAGAAGAGAATTTCCCAGATGCTCAAGAATCCTGACTACAGGATTCTACAACAGAAAATATTCCCGATATCCTCCTAGGCATAGACTACTTCAATACCATACTCAAATTACGCGAACCAGTACTTCAACTACCTTCGGGTCTCTATGTGACACCAACTTTTTTTGGCCCGGTTATTTCAGGGATTTTGCAAAATAATGGCCCGCAGCCAGAAGCGTTCCCCTTCTACAATAACGTTATCAACACATATACCACTCGATACGTATCCGAACAACATTTAGACTACTCGGATTTGTGGAAACTACCAGGCGTCGGAACAGAAGAACTTATAACAAATGACGAGCTCAATAAACAAATTGTCGACAACTTCTACTCTAGTGTTCAAATCAACAACGGGAAAATTTTCGTCCAGTTCCCTTGGAAACCTAACAAACATTGCCTAGCTGACAACTACAGCCTTGCACTCAGTAGACTTCATCAACTGTACAGCATGAGTACAAAAAATCCACAGTGCTGGGACGACTACTGCAACATAATACACGAACAAATAGATAAGGGCTTCGTTGAAGACGCTCCTGAAATACCTAATAGAACGAACCCGTTATACTATATACCTCACCAAGCCGTGATAAAAGCCTCAAGTGCAACAACTAAAACAAGAATTGTTCTCGACGCATCATCAAAGATGAAAGGACAACTGAGCCTCAACGATGTTATTCATCAAGGTCCGCTAATCTTGCCAAATTTGTGCGGAATACTACTGAGAGCTCGACTTGGTCCCAAGATATTGATTGCAGACGTTGAGAAAGCCTTCCACATGATCTACTTGCAGGAATCAGAACGCGATTCCGTTAGGTTTTTATGGCTAATCGACACTAATATTCCTCCGATCCCGGGAAATGTGCGTATACTACGTTTCTGCCGTTTGCCTTTCGGCATAAACGCTTCTCCGTTCCTCCTCGGAATATCTATTCAATACGGTATCGAGCAGCAAACGCAACAAGATAAATCAATAACTCAACGACTTGTCGAGAACCTATACGTAGACAATGTCTTACTCCTTGACAAATCAACGCAATCCCTTATTAAGACGTACCGCACTTGTAAGCAGATTTTTGCTAATATGTCAATGAACCTCCGGCAATTCACCACGAATGACGAAATGTGCAACAATGCCATTGACCGCAAAGATAGGTCAACTAGCCCAACAACGAAAATTCTAGGCATCTCGTGGAACCACAAAACAGATACACTCTCAATCCTTTGTCAATTAAATTATTCAACGAATACAACTAAACGCAAAGTGCTTCAAGCCACACATTCTACCTACGATCCTCTCGGGCTACTGGCACCCTTGCTTCTACCGGCCAAACTTTTCTTGCAAGACCTGTGGAAGCTTCAGCTTAACTGGGATGACCCTCTCTCGGAAAGTCTCACCAACATCTGGAAAAATACATGCGAACAAACGCACGGCTTCGTCGCCAACCTCCCGCGCGCAATCACAAACAATCATGACACCATTCAATACGAACTTCATACTTTTGTTGACGCATCAGTAAGAGCATATGCAGCCGTTGTGTATTTGCGATCCACGGAAAACCCGGAAACCATTAGAAGTTCAATTCTGATGGCAAGGCAACGGCTAGCTCCCATTAATACAAAAACCTTGACAATTCCTCGATTAGAATTGCTCGCCCTTCTTATTGGAGTAAGACTTACAAGTTTCGTCCTAAAGGAACTCAATTTACAGATAACGACGATCCGCATTTATAGCGACTCACAAGTAGCATTGCACTGGGTACAATCCAACGCCCAGAACGGCACGTTTATCGACAATCGATGCAAAGAAATAAGAGACAAACTGCAAACCTGGTCAACAAGTAAAACCCTCTGCTACCTGCATTATGTTAGATCTGACAACAATCCCGCTGACTATGCCACGAAGGGCCTCAATAAAGAGCAAATGCAACAACCAGTCTGGTGGTCAGGGCCATCTTTTTTGCAACAACACATCTCTACATGGCCTGAACTTCCAACATTTCGCTGGTGTTCAGAAGAAAAAGCAGAGGAAGCGCCTCCCCAAGAACAGCGAGATCATACGACTCTAGCGGTGACCACAGCACTTCCGTCAATGTCACTCAGTCTCAATTTGTTCACACGATTTTCATCAATTAATGTACTCCGAAAAGTAACAGCCGTTGTTTTGAAATTCCTCAACAACCGCATCTACGATAGACTTTCGGAACAAAACCGAACAAAACTTCACCGTAGCATACCAGAGATCTCGATGGTCTCATCCACCAAGCCTCTTGGTTATTCACAAGCCATGGACATCCAAGCAGCGGAACAACTTTTACTCAAACTCATGCAGCGTAATTTAACAAAAGAGGATCAACGAAAATGGGACAATCTAATGCTTTACGAAGACAAAAAGGGAATCATTAGGTGCCGAGGGAGAATACAAGCTCATCACCTTACGAAAGATACACTAGAACCTATTCTACTTCTTCCAAATCACCCATTGACCCAGCTAATAGTGCAAAACTCCCATAATCGCTGTGGACATCAAGGAGTTAACGGAACACTAGCTAACCTGCGACTTCTTTATTGGATTCCCAGAGGTAGACAAGTCGTAAAAAAATGTCTCAGGCAATGCCTTACGTGTAAGCGATGGAATGGGAAACCTTACTTCTACCCTAATTCTCCCCCGCTACCACCTGCTCGTACTCAACCAACACGCCCCTTCTCTCACGTTGGTATAGACTTAGCGGGTCCCTTCACTGTACTTGATCCTGAGAGGAATAAAGTCAAGAGATGGGTATTCCTCTCTACCTGTATGGCAACTCGCGCTGTTCATTTGGAAATCGTTAACAATTTAAGTGCCCTACAAATCGTTAGTGTTTTGAGAAGATTTATATCTCGACGAGGAAAACCGCAGCTCATAATATCGGACAATGCGTCAAATTTCAAGTTAGGTAACGATATCCTTTCAGCAATCGACAGCGAAGTTAACCCGCAGAACAAAATATTACAAAATTTTTTAGCAAGCGAAATGATACAATGGAAATTCATTACCCCACTTTCCCCATGGAAAGGCGGCTTTTATGAGCGCATGATTGGCATAATGAAAACAATCTTGAAACGAGTACTTCAGAAAAGACTGCTAGAAGAAACTGAGTTCGCAACAATAGTAACTGAATGCGAGGCAATGGTCAATTCACGGCCCCTAGCTTACGCGGGAAGTTCAGTGGAAGACTCCCTTATTATACGACCAATAGATTTCCTTATCCCTAATGTTGATGTCACACCTTTCGTAAGCGCAGCTTCACATATCGACAACGATGATTCAGATTACCTGCCCCAAATTTCAACAAAAGATCAAGCGATACAATCGTTATGCTCGCAACTAAATTATCTCAAACAGTTGTGGGATACTTGGAGCAAAACGTATCTTTTTGAACTACGGAACTTTCATCAACGCCGTATCAAACAAAAAAGCTTCACACGGAAGCAACCGAAAGTCGGCGAAGTTGTACTCATCATGGATGAAGACACACCCCGCAGCGACTGGCCCTTGGGTCTCGTAACAAAGTTGATTCCAGACACTGATGGAAACGTCAGGTCTGTCGAGTTACGTACTGCCAAATCAACCCTTGAGCGATCAATCAACATGCTAATCCCTCTTGAACTAGATAGTGAAACTCCGCAAGGATGCGAGACAACAAACATCAACAAGGTAAACAAAGATGCGTCAAGAGAAAACAGCCAGGCTTCAACTTCAAAATCTGACACACCAGCCACGAATGAAGACAGCATACGAATGCGACCCATGCTTCCGCGGAGAGCGAAAGAAAACAAAACTTATAATTATGCAGCGACAACGGATTTCGTTGATTCGCAATCAGCGAGCCGATCAACATATCGATCCACGCCGTGGAAGCATTGGCTTATGGTAGCGTTAACAATAACACTGATACAAATAGCGCGCGCAGAGAACAATCACAATGCACGTCTGCAATGCGTTACGGGAGGAATTAATATACAATTAATGCAACCAACAGAACGAGTTCAAGTCTGTGGGAATGATTACTGCATAGAGGTACCTGACCCAGATCAAAACCTAAACGTCCAATTTCCCCCTGAAGTTACCCTTCATACATATTATATCATGATAAAAACAATCGTAAGCAACGCAACACAAGCAATCCATTGGGCTTGTCCTCCAAGTCCGTTCTGCGAGCAAATTACCTGCACCTTCTGTACACAAATGGTTTCCAACCCTGAATGCTGGCCTAGAATCGCGATTGCTGTGACCGCAGTCATGCTCTATATAATTGCTATTACGGCATACGTTAGTTTCACAATGACGAAAAAGATTTGCAGATCGCTTACCTATATTTTTGGGCGCATATGTGGACTACGTTCCCTATTCAGTTTTCGTAAACAAAGGCAACGTCGAGACTCCAGTGACCACTACCCCCTTTTAGAGCTTGACAAAATAAACACAAGATGGAACTCTACAACAATGATTAAATTAATTGCTATACTAGCTTTCGCGGCTCCCTTCGCATCACCCTGTCAACAAACGGTTTTGCTACCCTCTTCAATTCCACAATGCAATCAAATGAAACACAACTGCCACAATCAAACAACCTTGATTGCGCAGCTCAACCAAATGCAACCCGAGATGTGCATCCAAATCAAGCAAGGTAACCAACAAATTCATTTGATGCGAATCTCCTTGAAAGAGTTGATCCTTAGGTGCCGCAAGGAAACATTGTACTTCACAAGAAATACCATTACAAAAGTTCAGTATCGCAAACGATGTCCTAGCAAAGGCACATGCAAAGGACTCAAATGCGCAAAAATACGCTATGATACTCTCGTTGATGAATTAGACGAAGCAAACAGTTACACTGGGATAACTTATTGCACGGAATCTTGTGGTGGATTAGGTTGCTCATGCGGATTTCCATCATCAGGATGTCTTTTCTATCGCATCTACCATGTCCCTATAGACGCCAGCACGTACGAAATCTTCCAGTGTCCTTCATGGTTTGAAACAGTATCACTCCATGTACAAATCAATGGTCATCACCAAACCTCCCAGAATATCGAATTGAAACCATACACCAAGAAGCGCATCGCTAATTCATCGTTCGAAGTTACAAGTTTCTCATTTATTCCCATTTCAATATTAAACCAGCGTTTCCTCACAAATGGTCAAACAACAGCCTATATCAGACAAGATACCGAATTTAGCTACGCCTGCAGCTCCGATCCGCATAAAAGAGAGACAAGCAATGTAACAGCAAATTGTGTCATCAAAGACACGTGCAAGTGCAATCCAGCGGAAGACTATGTCAATTGCTACTGTACTCACAACAATATTTCCCAAATCACACGACTTTCAAACACTTTACCCCTACCTCTACCGCATGGCCTGGTAACAACCGAAGGAGTACAACGTGTCCCAACTGTAAGGACTACTGCAGTCTCTATAGAGCTAGTGCTCCTATTAGATCCACGTACCCAAGGTGTCGTTCAGGAAATTCACAATTTCCGATGCCGTATCTTCCCACAACAATTACTAGGCTGCTACAACTGTGTTAAAGGAGCCATTGCTACAATTTTTTGTGATTCAGACAACTTCGAATCTATGGCACAAGTAACATGTGGGCTACAACAATTTACATTAAGTTGCACAAAGAGCGGCAAATACAATTACGTGCTTCTATTCTTCAACAAAGCACGCGTTCAAGAGCTTTGTAAAGCACAATGCGGCTCAAACACTACGGTCTTCAAATTGCAAGGTACCCTAAACTACATAAATGGAATGAAACCATTGTGGAACTACGCTCGCTTATGGGACAATAGCACAAACGAGGAATCCTCCTTCAATATCGACTTCACGTTCCAGATATTTCTCACTTTCTTACAACATGCAGGCAATTCCTCCTTTACACAATCCTGATACTCTTAGCCTTAATAAGTGCACTAATGCTAAGCAGCACTGTACTTTGCGGAACAACATCGACAATACCAAGAAAAACTTCAACTTTCTCAATGCTCATTTCATTTTTTCCTCCGCTGAGAATACTCTTACTTTTTCTCTCCGTCTTCAAATTTTTCATGTCTCTCACCGTCTTTCTCCTGCGCCTTCCTTTGCGTCTAGCCTCACGCTTCATCTCTCAGATGTGATTACGTTCTCTTTCACCTTTTAAATCCTCTGACTGCACTTCCATTCGTCACCTTTGTAGAGAGATACATTCACAGCAGTAGTCTTGGATTCCAGAATGAGCAGCCAAGCCGTAGACATCACCGCGGAAGGATCTGAGTCCAGTATCGAACACCTTGCAGCTGAGCCCGATGACGTGTTGGACAAAATGGACAAAAAACTAGCCTCCGTCCTGAACAACACCAATACCATGCCTAGTGTGGCAAAAAGAACCCTTGCCAACAATGTAAGTAATCCTCAAATTCAATTTCCGTTGCCCCTTTTATTCTTCTCAAAAAGCAACCCCAGGCGCTCAGTTTCCTCACGCGGTCTTGACCCACTTTCTTATTCTCTTCTCCACGCTCTTTCTGAAACTAAAAACCTAATAATTCAACTGTAGGAGAATAATCTCAACCTATAAACATCTTCCCTTTTTAAGTTAAAGCGAAAACCGGAAGCTCCCCCTTGCGAAGACAATCAAAACAAAAAACTCAAGAGCAAGGTACTCTCCATGTTAGTACATAGGTTTTTCAAGATCAAAAAAATCATTTTTTAGAATCTCCTCAAACAGATTCTCGATGGTATTGGACGCATCGAAACTCTTCTTATGAACACCCGCAACGCTAGCCCCCCAAGTACTGGTCAAGATACTACGGCGTCCTCAAGCAAAGACAGGACCGGACCGGACAACAGTTGCATATTTTGCGGTCGATTTCATTATTCCAATGATTGTAGCAAGTACAGAAGTCTATCTGTTCGTAAACGCATTTGCCGTGAAAAGAAACTTTGTGAGAGATGTCTATATTTAGCGGACCATGGGCTCTCTTCATGTAGGAACAAATCTACATGTTTCTATTGTAAACATGCAAAAAGGGAGACAGATATGTACAAGCATAACTCCGCCTTCTGCCCCTATTATTTCAACAGATAAATCCAAAATATCACTCCTGATGTAGTGGCATGGCTAGCCTAGAATCCAGCAAAATTTTCAAACCAAGTACCAAAGCACACAAGTAGCCGTACCGTTACATCAACTTCTCGATTTGATCATTACTCATTTGCGGTCGATTATGGGGTTCATATCTTATTTGGCAGATTTCATTATTGAGATTTGATGGGATCCTAGTTTGCTTGGTTCAATGCTTATTTAGTGTAATAGTATACCAATAAACCATGGTATCTTACGTGCATTTTGTCGAAACATCAAGAAAACACATAATAACCAGCACAATACAAGGATAAAGACCATATATAGCGCTCCCAAAATCACTAACGCATCAACTTAGTGAACCGTCAGTGACTTACAAAAGCTAACAACAACTCAAGCACAACAACCAACTGCACTCGCCAACAAAAGTCAAATATGTCAACTACAACCATCAGAAGCGACTCACTCCAACCTGCAACTAATGCCGCAGCCATATCATCTACGGATACACAACCACAGCCGACCGACACTCATCACCGCCTTCAGCTCTCATTATCGGCATGGTTATCGACAGCAACGACATATTGATGATCCTTGGCTTCTTAGAATCATAACTTTTAAGCGCTTTGTTTGAGTATATCTGAACTCTTTTACATTGTATAGGCATACCTCACACCTGTGTAGTTATGTTATTGTTGAAATGCTCATTTGTATCTTGTATTGTTTGTATTGTTGTCGATCAAATTGAGCAATCACAACAAGGCAAGTTCAACAATTACCACAATTCTCAGAATTCAAGCGGGGAGGATGCAAAAGGCATTACTGCTCTGTCCGTTGTTTTATCGACGTCGTTCTTTTTGGCGTGCGGAGTGTCGTGAACTCTCGTTCACGATCGAAGTCCGCATCACGGGGTATGAGTCATGTGTCCCGCCCCCCGGGGTGGCCACATGGACCGCCCCTTTTCGGCCGTATAAATACCGCAGTCGGAGAGGAATTGGCAGGTTCCGGTACTTCACCGACGGCAGACTCCTCTCCAGCGACGGCCAACAACAAGCAATCCAACCCAACAAACCAACACCAATGCCAGTCGGACCCGCCATAACAAAAGGCAAGATAATAGCAAAAGACAAGGCAACCCAATAGCACACAGCTAAAAGGAAGCCAACAAGGCACCCAACAAATAGGCTTGACATCATAAGTATGGTATGCGTGTGTTTTCATGATGTTGTTTCTGTAGCAATAAAGTTAAAACGAAACGTGCATGAACCACCAAAACAATATTGGACCGTGATGCAGTCCAAACAAGTAGGTGAACCCCTAACCTTGTCGGCAGTCTACTCATGGTATCTGCGTTACCCTACCCTCTATCCTTCTCACACATTTCGTCATCAGCACTTCTCGTCCAAACGCACACTTTCTACAACGTAAACTCGTACAATGCCATGTTGTATTGTTTTCGGCGTATTCATTTATATTTTTCCTCACTGTCGCTTCAAACAGAATCTATGTTTCATATTTTAGTCTCATAGCCTACACCGCGTTACCTTGAACGATGTGAAGCTAACAAAGTGGGCGTGGTTCTCACCAAGTGGGCTCGGGCAACATTACAAATTGGTAGTAAGGTTGCGAAGAAGAGTGGAAGGCAAAAAAATGGGTCGAGGGTAGCAAAGGGAGGGAACATCAAATGCGCATGTCAAGGTGGGTGTGCGCCAAAGGCAGCATGGAATTGAAAAGCCTGGTTGCTTCGTCTCACACCGTTGATACACGATGTAATACACATCGTTTATCAAGCTGAACCAGCCAGCAAGGGTGCGGAACCAAGCTGCTAAACGAATTCTGAATAAAAGAGGGACAACGTCATGATCGCGAAGCTTGTGAAATTGGCTTCAATTTGAAGACTAGAATTCAAGGTAGCAAAAAAAAACAACTTCTATAACAAAAACAAAAACAAAAATAATAATAAATATTTTTAAGAATAAAATATTATTTGTAATATCAACTCAACAACAATATGTATAAAAAATTCAAAATAAATCAAGAAAGAATAGTTCCCACTTCCTGAACTCTTCAGAGCCTTCTTGTGAGTGATGACCG
>KZ351601.1:0-10747 GCA_002352805.1 Teladorsagia circumcincta | reverse complement strand
CCATTGAATTCTTCACGGCTGTCCGACCACTGCTCGTCAAATGATCCTATTTGGGCGTCCCGAAAGATAGACTACACTTGCAATCCGTTCCTGAAGCAAACGAGAAATAGCCACACTTTAGCCTATAGTGTTGGCCTGCATTCCTAGACAGGCCCCAGCTAAGTTCCCAAGATTTCTTCGAGTTCAGTGGGTGCCTTGGGAAAACTCTGAGTTGTACTCGCAAGCTATAGGAACTCATTATTGCACGGCTGGCACTCTAAATCGACCGACTTCAGCGAACCACAACCACTACCTCCTAATGGCGCTAGCCGACAAACCACTATCGATGTTGGAGCTCGTGTAGATGCCTCGTCGTTCCTTTAATGGGGATTTGCGGAATAGATGCAGAGGGCCATCTGCGGCCGCCTCTCCATGGAGATAAGCGGCAAGATTTAGAAATGGGTTTCGGAGCGAAACTCCCCTTTTCTCATCTTCCTCACCAATCTATTTCAGACTTTCGAGGATTTCGCAATTCTTTTGCTATCTTCAGCTGAAATTGGTTTCGCAGCATAGCCGCAAACGAGAATTGGCATGGAAACTCGCTCCAATTAAGGATGAGCTCGTCGGCGCACAATGCGGCGACAATCAGCCGAGAAATCATTAGGAGGAAATCGATCCCCGACTTAATGCCTCAGTCTCTCTGCTCTGTGCCTCGACACTGGTCCTAAAATGACACACAATTGCTCACTAAGCACATCTCTCTGTGTCGTTGAAAGAATCGGCTTGTCGGCACCAGTCGGCAAGGCTCGGCCAGTGTCTTATTGCCTCAATCGTCTTCGCCCTCGCCGGCGGAATCTCGCTATCGCTCACATCGTTGTCGATTCTTTTCGTTTTTTCAAACACCGCGATTCCATCTCTTTTCACTTTTTCGCCGCTTTCACTTCTCCGACGTTTTTATTATTATGCTAAAGGGACTGATAGATTAGATTTTGCTCTTGAAGCTCAAAAAAGGCCTTCTGAAGGGTAATTGGAGGGGACTGATTCGAGGTCTGATCCAGAAATCGTCACTTCTGCTCTTGTTCAGTCACTGATAGCAGTTTTGACGAGTCAGAGCTTTCGTTGTCAATAAATCCTCTTCGGGATGCGCCATGACTTCTAGATCACTCACATCTTGATCGCAATGAAATACGCCTGAGGTAAACAAACCAGGCTTTTTAGCTTTTCTGCTGGGACCGCATGCTGAGTGTTGGGGAGGGGATGGGGTCCCCGACGGTTGACGGACTACTTCATCTTGGTCCTTCTGACCGCCTCGATTTGATGCTTACCTCTGGACTGAGCCTTGGAGAGAGGACGGACCCCACAGGTCGGAACACTCAGCATACGGCCCCAGCAGAAACGCCAAAAGGGGTGGTCTGCTCACCTCTGATATCACCTCTACAATGGTTTACAGAACCGGTTGATGTGAAAGTCGGTGTTCTTATTCTTTCTCGATCTTGTAGTAACAACCAAGTAGCCTAGAAGGACGAGAAGCTCGGTTGAACTGTTCGAGTTCGATATGAAACATACCCCGGACCGCCAGGATAGAATTCACACCAGCTGTCGCTGCACCACCTCCGCCCAAAAATAATAGGGCGAATAAAATTATAATACGAACTCAGAAAAGACTTCCTTGGCTCAACCAGAACTTTCAAAAACCGTCTAGCGCAAAACTGTGCGAGGCCTGGCCAAAGTTCTCATTATTCCAAGGGTAGGAAGTCAACTTTCTCCCTTAGCGCCAATATTAAAAGACTATTTTTCATATCCAGCGCCAGTTCCTCAGCAAGAAAAAGAAGAGTAGATTCCGTAATGTACGCTCAGCGCAGTGCCGACAGCATCGCTATCACACCCATGGCATCGATTTCCGCCCAAGCCAAGTCCCCGGGGTCGTTCAGTTATTCGAGAATAAAACCACTGACCTAAATATTGGCTGGTAAATCTTCGTGCACATCAGATCCGCCATTGCATGTC
Source organism: Teladorsagia circumcincta (assembly GCA_002352805.1). NCBI lineage: Eukaryota > Metazoa > Nematoda > Chromadorea > Rhabditida > Trichostrongylidae > Teladorsagia > Teladorsagia circumcincta. The sequence continues at coordinate 8,761 of KZ351601.1, read as the reverse complement.
TTTACGATTTGAAGTGAAATCTAATCTCAACCTCGTTCCCAAGGGTTCAGTTAGCGCCGATGGTTTTATTCTTGATTTCTTATGTAGGCCTCGAAATTCGATGAACGTTTCCCATTGTGGAACCCGTTTTACTTTTATTAGGGAAGCACAATTTGGTGGAGGGGAGTACCTCATATCCCTACAGATCCATTGACCGTTTTCTCATCATCATTAATCTTCACTAATGATTCGGTGATTAATCGCAAGAGTGCGAAGGTTATATTTAGATACAAAACTCGCGATAAAAATTTATGTTCATGAAGTGAACATGGGTAGTGAGGACGGTAGAGCAGGATCTACTCAAATGATATGCATGTAGCGTTTCCTACCAAAAAGCACCCAATCAACAAGGTTATAAGGCGCAAGAACTTGCCCACATCGGAGTCCAGACATACCGCGTCCAAAAAGAATGCGAGATTTTCCTCCCAGGGATGCCATAGAGCAAGCTGCTGCACCTTGAGATCTTACTAAATTCAATTTTTGCTTTCTCATACAAAAGCTTCTTCTGCGCAGTACGAGTACTGCTATAACGATAACACACCAAAAAATGCTGTTCGGGGGGGGGGGGCTGTAGAAATCCTTCTAAAACTAGCCTAACTTCTAAAACTAAGCTAGGCAGTAGGGAGAATCTCGAGGATCCAAAAATTGATTCCGCAAGCTGGAGTTGCTCCTATTTTCAGAGGCTTAGCCTGGAAACTGAGCGTTTCCGTTGTCCTGACGAGATTCCACCTGTATCTGGTGCCTCCCTCCGAGCCTTATAGCGCCAAATTTTTGCTAATACTAGGCTTATAAATAAGAAGTTTTTGCAGCGACCACTGAAGTGTCAATAGCACTGGATAACTCGTCCAGATTCGAAATCAGTGGGGAGAAGAGCATGCCGTTGCTCGTGTTTTTGACCATTTTGCTTGATTTTTTTCCAATGACTTGGCACATCTTCTTTTATGACACAGAAATCAGTACCTCTAAAGCTTCTATGTAAGTGAACCATAAGCAAATGAGCGAGCTCGCCATCCCCCCATTCGCCCACCCCGCTCATGTGTATATTTACATATCAGTGGACGCACACTTTTCGATGAGACCATTTGCCAAAAGTTCAATACGCAGTAACGGGTGGTTTAGTATGGCTCTGAGCCTATGATTTTTTACGAGTATGCACGACGAGAAAGCCTAGTGGGATTTGTGCGAAGTCATAAATCGTGCGCAATAAATCTTCAGTGAAATAGCTGTGGCGTGTATCGTAAAATGTAATTGCGTACACTCATAATGCACAAATAGTCGTGTGAGGTACTCCACAGTTCCTGCTGCTCATCTACGTTTACTGCTCAGCGCAAGTAACGGCTCAGCAAAAGAGGAAGAGCAGCTACGGGGAGGAGGCAAGAAGCTCCTTATCCATTTTCCAAATGAAAGATTTTTCGCACAGGTTGCGGCAACTGGTGGAAGTCTTATACCAAAATATTCCTAACGTCCCTCTACAAAAAATCCAGTCCTTCGCTCATTGCCCTCACCGGCTTCGGAAAACGATGTCATCTACAATCGACAACGAGCTCAAGGAGCCCAACCGTAACAGCTCCAGTCTGAATTTGCATAATTTCTTAAATCGATTCACTAGTGGATAGTTTCCCAAAGACATTAGTTCTGACTATGCAAGCCCTCTCCCGAACGCTCCAGAACGTACTGCAACGGTACACGACCCATTGAGGAGCCCCCGTTGAGCTCGACGTACGCCATGTTTTCGTAGCAGATTCCTCTGATGTCGCCCGCGGGATATTATGAAGTCTTCTGTAGAGCAGAATATGCCCTTCAATCTACTCTTGGGAAGCGTTTGGCTTATATTCAGCAAAGAGTGATCAACTCCGTGTTGATTACGGAGATCAAATGTCTTTTTTGCCCCCCCCCCTCCTTCCTTGGGTCGCTCAACAGTACCCGACATTTCGAAAGAGCGACTTCAGAAAACCGGAACGATTCTGCTGAAATGTGGCCATTTTTTTTGAGATGAGAACTACTGTATTCAACACTTGTCAGTTTTTAATGTTCTCCATGCATTAATGACCTGACAGGGCTTCAGAATTGCAGAAGGAGAGGGGCGTTTGAAGGAACAGAGGGCGACTCCTAAGCTGAGAGCCATGTGCAGTCCTCTATGAAAAACAACGTAACGGGCAAGATTTTAGTTGAGTAAATAGTCCTCATCAAGAGCTGGAATTACAAAACCAACCAACTTGTCAAGGATACAAGATCACAAAAGATGCAGTCTGCTTTTTCAGTGTATCACAAGTATAGGTAGGCAGGTATATCCCCGATATAAGATTTTGAATTACTCGGGTCTAGAAACTGTGCTTTTTCAACGTTCTCTTGGTTCTAAAACAATTTCTCCTCCAAAATTTGCTCCAGAAAATTGAAGGAGCAGAGCTCATCAGCGAACATTCGAGAAATATGAAAAATTTCGACATCCAGCCGAGCGGTGCATCTTGTGAAATACGGTCTGAGCTATCGTGGATGGGGAGCAGACCTTCTCCGTTGATTTCTGGGCTAAGCATTCTTTCCTGTACAATATGCCCAGTACTTTACTGCAGTGCTTCACTGTCGCACGCTGTCTCGACTCTGTGAATGTTATAATCAACTTGAACCCTAATAGACCAACAAAAATTGGATATCGTCTTCCTGTCCCAGGAAATGTGAACTTTCAAAGCGGCTCGTTCTTGTGCTCCCATTCGGTAAGCCACTTCTCCCTGTCGCGAGGATTCCTACTTATTGTGAGTTATTATCAAATACAAAAAACAGCGCACTCCTGCAGTGGGAGCGGAGCGACTACCTTCATACCCTCATTTTTGCCCTTTTTTCCCTTCTATATGGTAGCCAACGGTCCTGAGATTTCTTCGCCTTTGACTGTGTGCTGATCCAGCGCTACCGGACTGGGCACTGACAGTCTCACGGGACTAATGCGAGTGGCAGAAGTGGTCGTAGCATTTTAGTCTCACAGGATAGCCTTGCTGGGGCGTTCCTGTCGCTCAAAGAGGGCGCCGTCCCACCATGATTTTGAGCACTTCGAGTTCGTTAATCACGAGAGCCGATCAGAGGGTTCGGCGAAACCTTACCTTTGCGGGTTTCCGACCTCGCCTCAAGCCCGTATACCACGACAAGGTCGAACCGGTGAAAATCCAGTTTGGGGGGCCACTCCTTGCTATCATATCCTCAGCCCTAGAGAGCTTTTTCTCCGGCCTTTATATCACAAGGATAAGGTAACATGCGAATGAATCATTTTAGGTGTCCATTTAATAAGAAGCGGTGAGTGTCCCAAAACCAAGCATTCTGCCCGTGTACGAGGTTCATACCCTACCAATACCTACCAATACATAAATCATGCTATCAGTCCATAAAGACTCACTGCAGTTTTTTTTTTTTCGTTGCTCTTCGGCAGCGAGCTATTAATCACGGTGCCTCTACATCTAGTTTCCCTGAAAAATCTACAGGCATGCTACTATAGTTAGCTTTCACTCTAGCCTGCTAGTCTAGCCTCTGCCTCTCTTATTGTTGGAAATAAACTCTACCGCCTACCATAGCTCTGCTATGTATGCATCGCGTCTGTGAATTTTCCATTAAGTTTGCGGTCCCAAACTAGCCCAAGAATTACATTGCCTTCACACAGGAACATTTTTTTGCAAAAACAGCCGCAAGCAGCATATTTCAAGCAGACTCTGGACTGTTTCTTCTACGTTCGATGTGATGAATTGCTTCCACTAAAGAAAAATGATTTGCAGTGGACTCAAAAGGCAGAGTAGACCGGTTAGAGGTTCTACCCTGCCTTTTGAGCCCACTGAAGCTGAAGTAGAGGCTCCAAAACCTTCCCATACTAATGTGTGCTTGAAACAAGTTTATTCTAGTATAGCTTATTCTTAACAAGTTGACGCTCAACTCGTTTCAGTATTCACTAAAGGTCCCTTCAGAATCCACAAAGAAATGAAGAGCTGTATAGCATGAAGGTTTACTGGCGTTAGTCGATGACATTTTTCGCTCTTTGAGGTTTCTGGCCAAGTCAAGCATTTTCTACGAAATTGGGTCGTTACTTAGGTGAGGGCAAGTCGTACTTTGCGGCAAAATGAACTACACTGGTGTGCAAAGCTTAGGGACGGGATGGATGAAGTAAAATGACCTAATAAAATAACTGTGGTTCTTACAACGGCTTCTTCAATTTTCTGTACTGCGCTGCAGTAGCTCTTTCTGTGAGCGGTTAGGTTCCATCGCGTTGGTTTACTCGGCAGTAACACGCCACGAAAAATTTGCGTCCGTCCTTAAAGCAACAGTCTCAGAACGAATTCGAGGCGTTGAGCGGTCGGTAACGAAGTTGTAGGTAAAGAGATGACTGGTAATAAAGGAAAAAACAGAGAAATCCGCCGGTGAAGCCTTTAAACAGGTTTCACCTGGAGGACGAGTTGTCTGAACTACTTGCTTCGCAGGATCCCAACCGCATTTGCCCTAATACAGTTGGAGACATGCATCATATAGAATTAGAAATACAACAATTAAATGAAATGAGCAAGTAAAACCCATGAAAAAGACTCGGCAATCATTGGCAAATGGGCGTTCCATAAAATCTAAGCGAACGCCCCTACAAACGACACTTTCCTGGCTATTTTGCGGATCTGTAAGGTTAGTTTTTTGGTTTGTAACAGTTCCTAGAGTCTCTATTAGGGCTAGCGCATCGACCCCATAGCATGGAAATTTTGGGACCCTGCCGAGACTGTTGCTTTATGTTTTGCACATTAGTGTACTTAGATGACCGCTGAACTCAGCTGTGTGTTACATATGCAACTCAATACTATAGCAATCAATGAAGACTACCTATGCAGTTTGTTATGAAGTAAACTAATATGTGCTAGCTATCCCTACTGCTTGATTTGCCCACGTTCGTCATGTCAGTAGCCGTAGTTGAAGGCAAAGGAGTCGAGTCCGGATTACTGGATTAACAGAAGCTCTTGCTATAGACTTATGGAGTGGGACGCAAGCGCAGGCAGCTGTGGCTACTTCGGGCCACAACTAAACAAAGCTCAATCGCTTAGCCGAGTATTCACCACGTGCGCCACCTTTTACCATGGATCTAGCCCCACATCAGTGCTATGTTGCCTCGTTGCTACTAGAGAGGGGCTTTACTTTCGTACTGTCACCGGTTCCTACCATTTTTCATTACTGGCCCTACCTTTCATACCCGACGAAGGGCGCATACCCCTATTTCAACAACGTCACGGTTGATCAAGGTCCAAGTGCTTTTCGGCCGAAAGTCAAATGGTGCAATGAATTGGCTGCCCGCTGAAATTAAAGTAAAGCTGTCAAGAGAACAGCAGTGGTGAAAAGCTCAAATAAAACTACTCGCTTAGCGGGATACCTGTTTTCTCCATTCGTTTACTCGCTGGGCGAGTTTTATCGGCGCTGACGTCATTGACTTGAACGCTTTGCCTGACTCTCTGCCAAAAGGGCTAGGTCCAGACGGCGAGGGCCAGCAACTGGCGTAGCCAGTCGGTAGGCGTGGACAGCCGCGAAAGCAATCCTCGGCCGCAGGTTGGACGCTGTGAGGCCTACATTTTGCAGCAAATATACGGTGTCGCGCTCCTTCAGAGATCTCACCTCCCTTTGTGGTAGTTTCACCCTTCTTCGTCCTCCAATTTGTCGTGCCACTTACCTACACTCATAGCTTGACTCGAAAATGGTAGATCCTAAATCTGTTGCCCTGATCCACTCCAGAACTTCCTCCTGCATACGTGAACCCATCTAAATAGATTACCTTTGAGTCGAGCAATCATAATTTGAAAATAGACACGCAAGCGATACTGTAATCGCTTGTACTAGAACAGAAGGTAGTAATACGTTGTGAGACTAAGAAGTGCACTCAAAAACCCGAAAGCATGGCCTTTTCCGGACTAGTATAACGGCTTACTGTAACAAAAGAAAAACCTCTAATGCACTGCGGCATTCCTTCGTTGCGGATGAATTCTATGGGCTATTTTATGTGCTTAATGTGCGTGCTGCTTTCATGTGGACACACACGCGACTAGCGAAGCCAGTTCCTCCGACTGAGCAGCCCTGGACAAGGAGCTCTTTGAAGGCGTGTAATATGTGGTCGTTGATGAGATCCAATCGCTATCCTCAAGTGCTCGTGGTCGGATCGGCGGCCTTTGCGAGCTGGTTGGGACGGCTTACACTGCATTTACTCACTAATGTCATCATCAACCATATTCTTGGCGGATATTAATCATTGCATGCATAATTTACTGCCAAAAACCACCACCCATCTGTCATGGAAACACGCAACCATCGGTCATTAGGAGGTTGCAGTTGGTATGAGCGCTCTGGCTGTGTCTACTTAGCCTCACGTCTCTTTTATAACTTACCAAAGCTCCATTTCACATAAGAGCCTTCTTTATGGGGCACTTATCATAAAACGCATTTAGTGGGCAGGTTTTGCAGTCTTCAAAGGATTTTAAGTGGCATATCTCATCGTCATTTTCCCTGAAGCTGACTCTGAATGCTTCCTTCCTCCTTGAATGTGGATCGTTCAGGCTCGAGAACTGTGCTCACTCCATTTGTTCGATTCATGGTTTTTGATTGAAAAGTCCGGGTTTGTTTTGGAGAGGTGGGTAGAGGCGCTGTTATCATCGTACGAATTTCATGATCAGACTTCACCAGGCCAACTGAATTTCAAGCTCCTTTTTCAAGTAATTTGTAATTGACGCGGTGAGGTATCTTACGAAATCATCGAACGACTTCTAGAAGTCATTACTCAAAAAAAAACAATTGAAAGCTGTCTAACTTGATGGAGTCGAATCCTTGGCGCGTTTAGAAAGTGTTCATTTATTTAACTCGTTTAGAATGATTAAGTTTGAAATGAATTTGTCACAATCTTTTTCTTCACTCACGGTATTGGGTTATTTTTATTTAGTGAATGAAAAATCTTGCGAAAGTTTGTCACTAAAGTGATACAGCTCCTAATGGTTTGGAATAGCCTTTCTCTCCCAGGTTTCAACCGATATCCAGTACAGACCAAGCTACATTCACCTATTTGGTGGTAGCGTGACTGCTCTGGCTCAGGTTACTCAGCCCAGGTCTCCTTTATTGTTCAACGCCACCTTCTCTCAAATCTTCTTCTACCAGCTTAAATCAGCCCCATTATACTCGGGCAAGAGCGGAAGTGGTGTAGCTGCCAGTGACGCCGTTTGCACGCACGGCCCTGGATCAAATCCTGTGTCGTCCGTCGTCCAAGAGAGCCAAAACTTCCACTCATCTGAGTCGGATGATTGTACCAGACTTGTCTGAGATGGCAAAACCCACTGAGTACATCGGCTGGCCCTGTGAGTCATGGAATAGGTTGAATTGCACACAAAATGGTACCGCTATATCAAACGAAAAGAGAATGCATTTCAGAAGGGGTTGATCACTGCCGAACGCTTTACCCTTTTTTCAGTTTTTTAGCAGCGGATGAAGCGCGTTACAGTTCTTTTCCTCAGGTCAGTTCACCTCAGGAAAGAAGGATTCTGGTTCTCTCGTAGTCAGCTTAGGACTAACATAAGCTTCAGCATAAGCCAATATGTAAGCATAAGCTTAAGCCTAAGCTTAAGTCTGACCTTAGGCTTCAATAGTCGCGGAGCTGTGGTGACCTAACCCAGAAGGAGCACTGAACATCCCGGCGGACGTCTCCATTAGTCACGTTACGTGAGCATCACGTAGGAAATGTTCTAGCTTGGCTTGTCTACTTTACCTAATGGCCCAACCTATAAACCTAAGCGTTCATTACACCACACCACTCTTGTGCCAGACTGCTTTCCTTTTATCGATATCCATAAGTAGCAGCTGTGAATGTATCTAGCCTGCCTTTTGCCACCAACTGCTTTCTCGCTTTCTTAGAGATATCGGGTTTCTTGTGCCATTCCTCGCAACAATCACAAATCAACTACGTTTACAACGGTTGCTATGTTCTATTCGACTGCCAACTGACCGCTCTCAGGCACTTCACCGCTCTCGTTGAACTCTCTCCTCTGAACATTGTCCTGATCTCTTTTTCTCAGACCTCAAAAACAATTTTGCCATGTATTAACGGAATATTTGATCGTAGCCCATCAGCTAATCTTACATGGAAATTTCTGTTTGTTCCATGTTTCCAACATTGCCCGCTACCGTAATCCTACCGTAATAAGCAGCTCACTTTGCTGAACTGCTATGCACGGAATTCCCGAACATAATGAAGCTATTTATTGTGTGCCCGCAGTTTTTCGCATTGAAAGATTCACACGAACTCAGTGCAATGGAAGTTATTATTATTGCAGTTATAAAGGGAAGGGCTCCCTTTACCTCAATTTTGGGAAGAATGCCGTTCAGGATTTACATTGTGGGAAGCTGTTACCTGTAGTTGTGCCGTGGTAGTTTTTCTCACAATTTACAGCTGTTGGTATCAGATATGAGCGGTCGACTGAAGTTATGACGCATATCAGTGGAATCGATCAACAACAAACGCACTTAGCGTTTTTATGGTGACTCATGACTGATGATGAGATAAAAGCAGATTAAACTTCCTTGACGCAGAGATTTCACATAATCCAACTTTTTTCCCAGTCGCAGCTCTCAGTAGAACCTTTCTCGGGTAAAAGGGTATTGCCATAGAGATACTGACGAATTGCATTGTAATTATGGACAATAATATCTTTGAAGAAATCTGCGCTTCTAGAAGTTCTTGTAAGGC
>KZ351575.1:0-11079 GCA_002352805.1 Teladorsagia circumcincta | reverse complement strand
GTGCCTTGGAAAACTTCGACATTTGCTGTGCCTCTTTCATCTACTACTACGACTCCTACCATGCCTACAACCACATCTACCAGTACCGTATCGGTGAAAGACGCAACAGAGAGCTCTGCTCCTTCTACTGACACACCGAAGGAACCGGAAGGAAGGGAGAGTGGAAGAGAAGTGGCATTGCCTGCCAATACAGGACAAGGCCACATTCACCACACCGCACACGCTTCCACTCCGGATACCATAGATTTTGTAGCTGAAGATGACTACGACGACGATCAGGAAAAGGAACCGGAGTATGACACGCGAGAGATTCTAGACGAGCTCAACGCTATGACTTCTAATGCTGTTACTACCACAATAGCTACGACAACTAGCACTTCAGCCAGCACCACAACAACAACAAAGCCAGTCGCATTGGTCACAACCACGGCAAATGCTGCTGTCAATTTACTGCCGACAAGCATTTTCCTTGGTTCTCCAAGAATTTCTGGGAACATGCCAGCTGTGCCCGCCTCCAAGTTTAGTCAGCCAAACGCGGAGAACAAAACTGTCCTTTCAACCTTGGAAGAATGGGACAGTACACGAGGCAAGCAAAGTCGTCTACGTAGACTGAAGTTGCGGAATCGGATGACGAGGATGAAGTCGCTAGCGCCTAAGAGGATGGCTAACCTCACCATCGAGGTGGGTATCTTCTTTATTTTGAACAATCAGCAGAAGGAACTTTATAAGCTTACAGTCAACCACAAGCTTACAGTATGAATGAATTTAGGGTAACGGAGCGAAGACATGTATTACATAGCGAATATCAATTGGGCCGTTTGAAGGTATTCAGGGGTATCTTCTGAGGGATAGGGTTATCTTCGGGTTGTACCCGGGGGGCGCAAGGACTCCCTACATTTTCCGGAACGTTTTGGGTTTTCACCGTGGGTGTCCTTCATAACAACCTGACTTTTCAGCAGCAACTGGATGAAAGTACATACTGGGTTGTTCTGAAAATTCCGTCGATTTTGACCTTAAATTCAAGTGCGCATATCTTCGTTCATGAAGAACATTATCTAACAAAATGAAACCCGTTGCAATCCCCAAACATTTCCCTACAGGACGCACGCTAACACGATTGTTAGAAATGCAGGAGTTCAGAGGCGATAAACCCGGAAGAGGTTAATTCACCATCGTGTTGGATTTCAAAACATTTCTTCGGAAAGGCTATCCAGGCGGTCGGAAAGATGAGAGCGGATAGGCAAGAGGTTTGATGAGTGACATGTTAGCAGCACAGTCTCTAGCCAGACTAGTTCAACTTCTACAAGCTTGGTGCTGCAGCGGGTGTTCGATGGACATCGTGGGCAGAAGTCGGCCCCATTAGGGCTAAACTTGTATAGCGCACGCGTTAACGGTTTTAGTGTATTTTGACAAATTGCTGAGAAGAAACTCCACTGTGAGATTGCCGCTTCGGCTTAAAGAGCTGCTCCCACCGCAAGCCTCGTTACAGTCGTCATAACCTCACCTTCGTGCATTTTCAGCTTTATGAAAATCAGTTGACCCTAAACTTGGTCAAACTTTTCACATGAGGGGGAGGGTAAAAGGTGAGCGGATCAGCGTTCGAAACTTGAATTTCAGCATCACTCGCTAGTCGGCTCAAATGTTTTAGCCTTCTACGCAAACTTTGAAACCACAGGCAAGCTGCACCTAGTTCACCACCGGGCTCCTCTACAGTTTTATGCGATTAGGATCCAATCATAATACTAAATTACCTGTCCATGTTCGGTTTTCTTGAAACCTGGCCAATCCGATTGTGTCTTGCTTCCGTTTTGCCTTCCAAGTTTGTTATGGTGGAATCTTTATTGGTTGGTGTTTCGAACAAATCGTCGTTTTCAAGATCTAAAAATTGGCTCGAAGCTCTAGATTGCGACAAACATCAAGGCAATGACTTCAATGTTGAATACAAAAATTTGACTCTGAAACATGATATCGGTGCTAGAAAGATGCTAGAAACGTTCTACATCCGTGTGCGAAGTTCAAAGCTGAACAACCGAAATGAGTGCACGGTCGTTACGAGTGAATTCCTGCCTTTCGTTCCATTATGCGAATTATGAGATCACCACGCACCGCACGTACTACGTTTGAGTGAGGGGTGCCTCGTTTTTCGTCAACTTTTCACGGAGCCAAGTGGGGATCCCGTACTGGTGGAACTGTAAGGGGTTGGTTTTAGCTATAATCCCAAGGAGAAAGAAAGAAAGAAAAAAGAAAGAAAGAAACGAAGAGAGGATCTTCAAGAAAAAAAGAAACGTCTCCAAAATGCTATGTGAAGTTGCAGCAGTTTTTTAATACTATTTCAGAACTAAGCATTCAATAGAGCTACCAAAGTCGGCGGAAACTTTCCGAACAGCTCAGTACATATTTATTTATTTGTTTGTTTACTTGTTTATTTGTTTGTTTTGTATAGTATGTGAACAATATAGTTTTGCTTGTGTTGCTTGTAGTTGTCTTGCCTTTATCAGCAGGGATCATTGTTCCAGGTCACTCGAAAGAAGAGTAAGACGGATCTGGAAGAGCAACGCAACAAGCTTCAAGTGCGTATCACTGAAAAGAAAAAGGAATTGGCTGAAGCTATGAAGTCATCTACTACTAGTGCCCCTACTCAGGTATCCGTTCCTCAAAGCAATTTGTGTAAGGAGGCTTTTTTTTTTTCTTAGCAAAACTCTTAGCTCCAGGCAAGACTCGAGCCCGCATCTCTCGTTTCTATCGAGATTGCTTTTTTACTTTACAGAAGGTTGAGGGCGACACTGCGCGAGCGCTTTCGTGGATGTTAGCCAAGGTCGAGAAGATGGTCAACGAGAAACCGAGCCAGTCCATTGTTGATGTCGTATCGGCTGAAAGAGTCGATGACGATACCAATCAGGTAAGCCTTCCTTGCTGATTAAGAACAGGTCAAGCGCGACTGCCACACACAGGGTGCGGTAAAATTACTGGGGCACATATTTCGATGCTATTTTGGTATGATTACTTCAGAATTCATATCTGCTCGTAATCATTTTTCTTACAAACATGACACTACAAAAGTAGCAACGGTTTCCAAAATGATAGAATGTCGCCGTCACATTGTTCTCCGGATGTTTGGCGAATGCTCTGTATGCGGCGCAGATGCTCGTCATCAGATTCGTCCAAGATTCCAATTGCTGCTCTGAAAGAGTCCATTTGAACGCCTGATAAAGCGAGCGCTCTTTTACAAACGATCCAAGCATAAAACGCATTGAGTTGTGGTCTGGAAAGCTAGAGGGGTAATCGCCGCGTACGACAAAGGTCGGTCAATTCTTGGCTGACCTGCTTCACCTATTGAAGCAGAATCTTACTGGAAGCTTCAGTAGACCTTCCCGAAGAGAGTAAGAATGACCCAGGGAAGACCGTTTTCGTGCACCCATCCTTTAATTCGATGCACTCTTGAATGATATACGGTCGATTTCTTCGCGGTCACTACATCTAAGACCTATCTTCGTCAAAAGAAAAATGCCACGTTTTTCTTGAACATGGTCACTGCACTGCGTGTGAGGTCTGCACATGACGCATTTTAGTTTTCCGAGATAGAGTATTTGTAAGTTCTGCAAGGCTTACACTTAGACTTCCCCATCTTCCTGAACTTCACCCATGAACCTCAGAAAACCTAGAAACTTCTCTATCATACCTCTTGTCGTTAGCGTCAGCTAGTGTCTCCCAACTTCAGGCATCAAAATGTGATCTATTTTGACAGCGCTCCCGAAAGCCAGGGACGAAACAGATGTTTTGCTGCTGACCGCAGTGAAGGGCAAGTACTGGATCGTAGACGGTCTACATTGATTAATCAGGCTTTCCGTTCCTACGCGACCGGAGAGTTGTGCCAGAATTGGCTGGAAACACTTTTAACATCCGCTGAAAAAGCACTCACGTTCAGCCAAACTGCCTTCAAAATGCCACTGCGGTTCAGGATGGAAGTAGAATGCGTGGCGTATCTGAAGCAATATGTAGATTTATCAAATCCAAAAGTTTTACACTTATATACATTTTTTCAGAAGTGTTTGATTAGAAATGGTTTCTGAAATGAACGAGCGTTAATTTCAAAACGGAATACACATCGGTGCACCAAAAATTCTGTCCCCACCCCCACTCCTTCCACAAGTTTTGAAAGCCTTGGGCAACACGCAATGGGCAATAGGTTTTTTTTCCTCAACCGGATTTCCCTTATCAATTACACAACAATTAAGAGTACTTTTTATTCTTCACTAGTTTCATTTACTACTGTATTTTTTGCGCCTATCTGGAACTTCCCAGCGAAATTAATTTACTGCAGATGACATAATGCAATCCAAAAACCTCTTGACCGTGGTCTGACCACTGTCAATTTATTGATTATTTTTGAGTCATGCTTTTCGAATGGGATAAATTTCAGCCATTTTCGCGACTTCCATCTGGTGTTGAAGTGATTTCTGAACAGGAATCGTTCGTTCTCAAAGATGACGCTTCCAACGATCCGGTAATCAAAGTGGACAAGCAAAAGGTCGATGGCAATTCTCAAATGCTAGGCGAGCGCGGTACTACTCATATGCAACTTTACTTGGAGTTGAACGATTTTTATGAGTCTTTACCTATACTATATTCAACATTAAAGTAGCAATTTCTTCAGCAGATTGGTCGGACTGGTCGGTCTGTAATTGCGGAGTTCAAAGCAGGAAAAGTCAGTGTGTGACGGGAGACGTCCCTCGTCCGCAGCCACTTGAGTCGTTAGGTAAGTTCATGTGGTGTGGTGTTGCCAGTGCGGCCATAATAAAGGAATCCTTTCCGGAAAATTCTTACATTTCATTCTCAACATGAATGTGAAAGTTGTGATTACTAGACAACACACAAAGTTTCACGCACAAAAATTCGAATTCCAAAAAAAAAACAAGCTCACGAAATACACTCTATGGACAGCCGACGGTAAGTAGCGCGGAGCCAAAGGCGGGGCATGGAAAAAAAGTGCGCCTCGGGGCGGCTACGCTTCAAGCGACGCAATGGAAGAATGCAGTTCAAGCGCTCGATTTTGGAAAATAGAGACGAAACAGTCAATAGAATATGATGCAGCAGAAGTGTGGGATGTTGGTACTGTAAGCCAAAAGATCAAAAAGAGTTCCTAGTGACGGCATTCAGAGAACCAAGTGGAAACTTCCTCCCCGCCGGCACTTGTCACAGATGTCCAGTGGAAATTTGAACGCGTATCAGTTCATCCGGTTTTTCGAATTGTTTGCCGAGACAGAAGCATTTTTCTCCTCGTTCTTCTCATGGACGATGGGTCTCGAGCCAGTGATTTCTGGATAAGATGGAGTCATGATTTTGCCGAGAAGGGATCCTGTAAATTCTCATGAGCTGACTGCACTAACGGAGAAAGGCACCCTAACATTCACACTTCGTGCAAATAACGTGATAACGTTTCAGAATATCATAGGCAGTCGTTGACCTCATGCGACCTGCGTCAACAACTCACTGTATTAATCTGAGTGTTTCAGATTATCGACAGCGACAAAGAAGAGCAAGCAGTTTCTGCCCACCTCCGGAATATGAGACCAGGCCCTGTCGTTCAAGCCGATGCCAGTTATGATGATAAAAGAATAAGCAAATAAGATATTAGTACTCTGTTTCGAAAACTAGACGCACGACAGACCACGCACCGCAAGTGACGACGGCTTTTGAGTAAATTTGGTAAATAGTCACTGATAGTGATTGCTGATAGTTGGTAAATGAGAGTTATTATCAGTGACGACTGATAGACTACAGCTGCAACAGGTCGAAAGCTTCATTGGCAGAAAACATCTACATTTTGTAGAGGGAGTCGTCACTTGTGGTGTGTGGTCTGCATTTGATGCGCTTCTGTTTTTTGAAAAGAGAGTATCTGTCTACTAATAAGTGGATTACTGCTTCAGCTTTGAGCGTAAGCTTATGAAAAAATCTTTTCGATAGCGCTCAGTCTCCTATCCATTAGACCAAAACACTTATGATAAGTTAGATTAGTTCACGCCGCTTACTCCAGCGTTTTTTGGGAAGAACGAAAAATAATTATTTCATAACACCGACGGTAACCTTCATTTCGGAACAGTTCCCTGGGTTGGGTTCAGAGTGAGGTACGGTAGAATAACTCCTCGACCATGGACTCTCTACTGTGCGAGAGTAGGGTCGAGAGAACTGTACGCGCGGAGAGCACAGACGGCTCGCGATTGGCAAAAGTGAATATCCGCGCGGGAGAGCATTACTGAACAGGCGAAGATTCTCGACGAGCCGCTGCCGTTTCGTCGACCAATTTTCGCCCTGCTGGGAGAGCAAGGAATGAGAGAAGGTAAAAACCACGAACCAGCGTGCAATCGCAGCGCAGAAGTTTTTGATAATTATCCAAACGTTCTACTTGTTTTGTTGTTATCCAACGTGCCACATGCAACGTCAACCGCGCGCTTGGCTCATCAAAATCTTACAAATTTGAAAAGTCATTTTAAGCTGGCAAATATGATGGATTAAGTACCGATGAAAGAGGAGGAGTATATGAAACTCTGAAAATGAGGTGAACCCTTGACAATTCCGCTCTCACAAATTTCGTGAAAACTGCGGAACACTCTTCTCTTCTCCTGCAAGTAGACCCCTTCCACTTCCACGAAAAGATCCCTAGGCCAGAAGTATCCAAACGAACGTTTGAATATAGCGGACTCCAAATACAACCCTTTCCCTCGAACTGTTTAAATTTACAGTTGACCCTGTTTCCATGCTCACTGCCCCCATGCGCGTATGCTTTGATCCATGCTACGCCTGCAGTATGCGCGTATGTTAAACGCGGATGTGAGAAAATTCATACATTTACGTTCTGTTTCGAAAAATCCGAAGAGCGTCAGGTGCAGACCACACACCACAAGTGACGACGGCAAGACAAAAAGCCTTCGCCAGCAAAGCCAAAGAGCAAGTTCTTCTTGGCTGTCGTCACCTGTGGTGTGCGGTCTGCATCCGACGTTCTTCTCATTTTATAGAAGAGTATATGTTTGCTGTGGCATGTACATAGTAGCCGCTCCCCACCTTCGCTGGCCCGAACATGATACGCGTTTTTCTTAGGTAATGGCTCAGTTGGGGCTCGAAGTAAGATTCCTAAACAGATTATCGCTCGGTGGTCACAACATGATGCTTCCGAACTATAGTCGTTACTCTAACATAGTAATATCTCGTACTTCAGGAAATTCGTTCACTTTCAATACTGCTTTCATTTTTCCTCCCTTACGAGGAGAGTCCTACCAGTTTTGTTTTCCGCTAGCCACCTTCACTAATGCCCGTTCATTGTCTATCATTTCGTGACAATTCGAGTATTATGACATAATTTGAACATATTATTGATGTTTCACGACATAATAAATAATTATGTATGACTTCGTGATGGTTGTCAAATTCGTGGTATCGGCGTCTCTGAAGACTGGCGAACTCGATACCGTGCCACTCAAGGTGTCAGGGCAGTGAAGAGTGTTAATAGCAGCAAAGGCACCAATCCGAGGAAGCAAACAAGGGAGGTGTGCAGAGTAATACAGTGCACTTTTAAACGGAGGCAACGAAAGATCCGTAAGCAGAGGCGAAGAGTGGTCTTATCTCGCTGGACACCGAAGAAGCTTCGTCGAGATCAGGAATGTGAAGGTAGGAAAGGCGGTTGTTCCAGATGGGGTACCATTCGAAGCATTGATGGCGCTCGGAGAGCACGGGGTAGGATGACTCACACGATTCCTCATTATTGTTACTGCGGGAGGATAGGTGTAGTATGCCTGGCGAATGAGTACTATTGCCCCTTCTTCAAATAGGGGGGGGGTGATGCGATGAACTCTAACCGCGAGATCAAGTTGACTGCTCACACGATGAAGCTGTACGAGCGACTAGTCGACTTGAAGCCCGGAAGCTCGTTACGATCTCAAAGAGCAGCTCATGTTCGTGCCTGAGAGATATACAACGGATGTCACCTTCATTGCTGGACAATTAATGGAGAGGTAACGAGAGAAGCGCCGACCTTATTGCCTTGCCTCCCGAAGGAAGCGTTTGACTGTTTATCGCGAGCAGTGCCAAGGATAGCCTTATGGGAACTTAACTGTCGGAACACCTTATCTCTCTGCTGAAGGACCATGGTGAAGGGACGGAACGAGGGACCACCGAAACCATCCTCTTCACTGCGGACCTCGCCCTGATAGCGGATGGAGAAGAACCACTTCAGGGCAAGGTGCAGAAGTATCAGGAAGGACTGGCAGGAGGTTTGTTTCGGTTGTGGTCAAGAAGGCCAAGTTCCTGAGTTTTGGAGAGGGCTTGTAGCCGATCATGGCGGCTATGGAGAAAGCAACGATAGTGGGGGAGGAGTTCCAACACCTTGGGAGCGATCTGGCTACTGATGGTAGTGCAGATCACGAACTAGGACCAACTCTGCATGCACCAAAATGGAGAGAATCAACGGAATCCTCTGCAAACGAAGGTGCCTCAGAGCGTTCAAAGGAGAGGTGTACCGGACAGTGAAGGTCTGCTGTACGGCAGCGAGTGTTGTCCACTGAACAATAATCACGAAAGGCAGCTCTAGAATGACGATGTTGAGATGAGCCTGTAGTTTGGAGCGACTGGAGAGGGTTCGAAGCAAGCATATCAGAGCGGTCATGCAGTTTGCCTCTCTACAGTCAAAGGTAGGAAACAGCGTCAGCGGTGGCATGGACACGTGCTAAGGAGGCCACTGCACCACCCAATAAAGAAAGCGTAGGGTTTCAAAGCGCTTTCAAAGCGACCGCGGCAACCTCAGGTGTAGAGACGCAATCAAGAAGGACCTAAATGAAGTCATCGCCACTGCAGGATGCTGCGGACAGAACGAAGTGGCGGGGCTAATAAAAAAAGCGAAACTTGAGACTGCGCAGGAATAACACCACCGAGAAGAAGAAGAAGGAGAGATGAAGAACATTCCACTACCCAAACGCACTTTTGGCATTGTCCCCATCTCTGATCTCGGTGAGTCGGAAAACTTTTGTACTCCCGCGTTCTCCCCATCTATACCTTTCCGTCGATATCCTGACGTATCGCTTGTTTTTCACACTTGTATTTGAACAGCGCTACGGATGCATGACGTAAATCGAGGTGTGCTCGCACTTTAATAAAAGAAGGCAAAAGTAAATGTTTTTGTGAGACCGTAAAAATAATCAAAAGGGAACCGAGGGAGATTTTGAGTTCATGAACTGTGACGAGCTCAAAGCACAAGCATTTGGTGGGTAGAAGTGGTCGATAATGAAGCTGTGGGTGCCGAGTTGATTACAAAGGAACAAAAAAAACCGACGATTAAGCCCTCTGATAAGGACTTTTCTTGAAATAAGGGGCGGCGTAAGGGATGTGTTGTCTAGACGGGCTTGCATTTCTTACTGGCGCGAGCCTATACGGACGAAATTAGAAGAATCTCCTACGGGATCACGGTGCGTGGTCCGAGTTCGATGAGTTCATCGAGGATTCCGGGACCATTGCGACGGTATGTGAAGCGCTACTTGAAAGAGGTCATGCGGTCACAACTACTGCCTCTCGCTATCCACCAGTGAATCAATCGAAGAATTTATGTAGCAGCTTTAGACAAGAGGGGTAATGGTATGGCCTCCTTGAGGCCGACAATTGGCTGATGCAGTCATATTCTGAATATGGTGAAGGGAGTGGAGGAGGAATGATCTTTGCTCATAAATAGGCAGTTCGGGAGATCTCTACCAACGGTGGTAACGAGGAAAATGCCGACACTCCATGTGCGGAGAATCTTTTCTGCCCTCTCCCTTTTTTTGGCGATTTCTTCGATCTGGATCCCCATGGAGTAGTGAAAAATGTGCATGGTCAGCATGAATGGAGATGCAGCAAATCTGAGCGCACTCTGTGACCTGAAAAAAAAAACACGGAAAGCTGAGCAATCGCCGATTTTTTATGAGGGATACATTTTTTTACTCACATCATACAAAACAGTTTTTTTGTATTCTCAATGTTTTTGCCTCTGTTGATGATAGCTGTTCGCATGCTTTTTGAAGTTGAAAAAAAAACAACATATTAATAACCGTGGAAATGTTTGAGCATTTGTATTGATGAAAAATGAACAAACAAAAATGATCCGTTTGGGTTGCAGGGAGAGTGTATGTACTATCACAAGAGAAGCTTCCATCATAAGCAAATCCCGTTGGAAATCCCTGACAGGTGATCATACTTGAGACTTCGAAAAGTGAGTCGTGCTCCGTTCTGTGAAGACGACAAGCTTAGAGACAATAGTTAGAGAAAAGCGAAGGACATTGTGCAAAAATTTGTTGTTCAGAAGCACAATAGGCACGGGCGTTGGAGGAGTGGATGAAGGGAGGAAGTGAGTGGGGACGAGTTCTGTCCTGAGTTTTCTATCCCATCAATTCAACCATCTCTAAAGAAGAATGAATCGAAGTAGTAAGAGATCATAGAAAATGATCCGTTTTGCTGCTAACTCGAGCAAACCATTAGAATTTCGTCCGTGTCTCCATCAACGCGTGAGACCTGGGGACGACATAAGCGTTCCACTGTTTCTTTTTTTTTGCGGTGTGTGTAAATCAGTCTGGGTGTCACTGGTGTTCAAACGCTCAATTCAGGGCACATCCCTGGATCAAAGCGATGGGGAACTTGTTCGATTTATGGTAGAAGCTGTCTGCTCGAAGGTTTACTCGACTAGAAACTGGACGAGAAGGCCATTGTCGGATTTGCCACTGATTCCGAATAGTGATCCTGAGTGGTTGTTCTATACAGGGGGGGGGGCAAAGAAAAGAGTCACTTCCACCCATGTTCGAAGCAAAATAAATTGCCTCTTCCCAGAATCAGACCAAATGAGCCCAACTGCATATTGAAGAGCACTTTCTATTTTATCAGAAAAATTACTTAGGGTTCCTCTACACCGACGACATCAGGGACGGTAGCAAAGTACCCCTAACTCCCAATTAGAGATGGTGATTGAGGGTTACCATGGAAGAAGATGTCAGAAAACCGCAAACTAACCCTAGATCAATCAGGAGATCCACAATCTATCTTCGAATAACAGAAACAAGAAAAGAAATC
>KZ351565.1:2235-14712 GCA_002352805.1 Teladorsagia circumcincta | reverse complement strand
GCTTGCAGTCGTTTTGGGACACAGCGACTATTTGAACTCTGTCCTCAACCTCTCCACCTGCAACTTCATTACCTACCTCTTCACCCCTAGAATCTGGGAATGTTGCTTCAATCACATTTTTGCTATGCATAGAAAAGCTATGCTTAGGGAACTTGAAATTGTATTCGGAAATGACCTCGAGTTCTTTAATGGAGGCAAGCCTGGTACCAATTGTTTTGGGGTTCTTTTTTACCTTACTAACAGAGCTCGAAGTTATCTTCGAGTACAAGTTAAAGTTTTCTAAGCATAGCGAGAATGTGGTCAACAGTACTGTCGCCGTTTTCCTATCGCGCTATGCTCAATTTTAAGGCAGAATTTACGATGAAAAAAACACCATTCCAGATCAAGCTAGGGATGGTAAGTGGTACCAGAAAGAAGGAAAAAATATAAAAAAACTGCCCACAACCAGAGAAATGGAACTCATTCCCCCCCCATCCGTGATCTAGGCATTGATGTGGCTGCCATCGTGGTGCCCTCTTCAATGTAACGCTCTTCAATACTAGATAGACGGTGGGCGGAAATTGAAGGACTCGTCAAGACTGAGCCATGCTAGCTCTCCGAACTCAAATCTTCCGCTGCCGATCGCGTGTCTGTCCGCACCCTCAACAGGTCCGCCGGTTTCCCCACTGAGCAGTTTCTCCCTTCTTCGACATTCGTTCTTTCCGTGCAGCCTCCTTTGATGCTGCGTAAATCAAATTCGTGTACACCTCTGTAGGGATTGCTTTGTTGAGTTTGTTCATAAGCCAGTATTCTTCAGGAATTGTTCTAGCATTCATCACAAGGCCGCTTCCTATGCATAATAGAATACTTGCACATTGCATGGTGCATCAAAGAGATAGAACGGTTAGAATAACAACATCTAGTCAAGCATGCCGTCATTAGCACCCCAGCAACGTCCCTGATAGGCGCTGCTTTCCCACATGCGTATTTGGACCACGCTTCAGCTGATCATTGCGCTTTTGATAATGTACCGAAATTACCCCTTATCATTTATTCTCAATCTCTCCATTACCCATACATACGCACCCAGATCACCGTGACGTTGCTTCAAGGGAAGCACAACATTCATTCATTCGCCAATCACACGAACAGGATAGGCAGCAACTATGATAATCCATACTCACAGTCCATTAAAAGAACTCTCATTCCTCGTTGACCATTTCAGCGGACTTGCTACTCTGGCCATGCTGAATGAATAGCGCATAAATGTTATATAACGATGAGAATTAGATATACTATAAGGAGATCTACTAATCTCCCAAGAAAATCTGGAAAGAAATGGAGATCCCGCTCGAGATTTTCTCTTCAAAGCAACAGTCTCAGCAGGGTTCTAAAAGTTAGACGCTAATGTGGTGGGTGGAAGCACTAGCCCACTCAGGTACATAGAGTGTCACTTATTTGAAAACTTACCTTCGAAAGCCCTTGGGAGTGGAGTATGACGCGTTTGAAGAGGCGGATCCACCAGGCCCCGGTGTATCCGCCTCTTGCAGCCGTAGTGCGTACGCGATTGGCTGCGCAGGCATTTGTGATCGTTTCGGAACCATCGAGACTATTGTTCAAGGTCGATCCTTGATGCCCTGCAGCTGCACCAATAATGAAGCAGTGTGGTTTTGCTCGGGTTGCTCGCAGTCAGCTGACGGCGCATTGCGCCCCAATTGCAATTGCTGGCAAGTAGCAAGGCACTGTTGGCTACTTGTCAGCAATTGCAATTGGGGCGCATTTGCAGGCAAGTTCAGAGAGCTCGTCCACCACATCCTTCATTTAATTTTTGAGCCCAGGAAAGGGAGTCCCTGTTTCGAGATTTCGTCGGACTTTCTTTCGCTTTTTCTTCATCATCAGTCAACTTCCTACCTACAACTTCCTTACCGAGCGCATAACTCCTCGAATTCGTTCTGACAAGGGAAGGATGGTAGGTCGAAGTGGCCGTTTAAAATGAGATGTGTACCATCTGATGCGTCTTTGAACGCTGATTCCAGATCTGCCTTCCGAATTTGTTGAACGACTGTTTGAACGGAGTTATGAAGCAAAACAGCGCAACGGCAGTGGGCGGGACTCACAGTCAAAACATCGTGGGATCGGTCCCTTATCGTGGTTACTGTTTTCCATTCTTTGGGAGAATAGCTAAACGGCTTCTGCTTGCTTTTTAAACTGAATTTCTGAAGAAAGCAAAACAGCAATCACGATAAGGGACCGATCCCGTGATGTTTTGACTGCGTGTCCGCCCACTGCCGTTGCGCTATTTTCCTTCATAACTCCGTTCGGGGAATCGTTCAGCAGATTCGGAAGGCAGATTTGGAATCAGCGTTCAAAGTCGCATCAGGTGGTATACATCTCATTTGAAACGGCCACTTCGACCTACCATCCTTCCTTAGTAAGACTGTTGCTGTAAGCTGACAAGGAAAGGCTGCCAGGTCGCCATGGTCATTCAAGAAGAGATGTGTACGCCTAGATGTGCCTTTGAACGCTGATCTCAAATCTACACTTCAAACACTGCTAAACGATTCAGCGAACGGAGTTTTATGGTGCAACACAGCGCAGCAGTAGTGGTCAGGACTCACAAACAAAACTCGAAGGGTCAGTCCCCCATCGTGTTTACTGTTTTCAATTCTTCACAGATAAAGCTGAACGGCTTCCAATAGCCTATTTAAGTAAATTCATGAAGAGTGCTAAACAGTAAACACGATTAGGGACCAATCCTATGACGTTTTGGCTCTGAGTCGCGAACACTACCGCTGCGCTGTTTTGCATCATAACTCCGTTCACAGAGCCGTTCAGCAGATTTGGAGAGTAGATTTGAGATCAGCGTTTGAAGGCACATCTAGCGTACCAGTTGGCGCAGCACGCAGATGCGCGCACAAAACAGTACTGCGGCAATATGAAGCAGTGTGGCAAATCTCAAATTGAGCCTGATACCCTACAAATTTGACTTGCGTGTCTGAGCTAACTTCTATACGCTTTCTTTCTGCCTCCATGCTTTCTCTGAATTGTATTGTCGCCTTGGATTTTAGCTCCGCTCACCATCCCTCGTGGCACCCACATCTAGCATTTGACTGCCACTCTTTGTGCAACCTTTGATTCCTTTTTTCCGTGCCTCCGGGTTGACGTTGAAACGATTTGGAAATTTCTTGAAAAACATCCGCCTATTTTGATGCATCCTGCACACCAATGGCATTTGACTTTCCTTCTCGCCAATCTCTTCACACTTTTTTCCTGTCTGATGATTGTCTGTGAGCCGACTTATATGCTTTGAGGCAAACCCCGCCCACTTCGTTGCATGCTCCACCGCCGACAGCAGTTCGCCTTCTCTCCTTCAAAACGATCCACTTTTCCCCGGTCTCCGAAACCGAGCTATAAGCTTGTCTAGCGGTATACATCTC
Organism: Teladorsagia circumcincta; assembly: GCA_002352805.1. NCBI lineage: Eukaryota > Metazoa > Nematoda > Chromadorea > Rhabditida > Trichostrongylidae > Teladorsagia > Teladorsagia circumcincta. The sequence goes on along the minus strand of KZ351565.1, from coordinate 11,296 downwards.
TTCGTGAATGGCCATGACGACCTGGGAGCATTTCCTTGTAAGAGGAAGCGGCAGCCAGACTTTTCCACTTTGATTACCTCAAAATTTAAAATCTCTACTTAGATTGTGAGAATTTGTCGGCCTCCATCCGCTTCTTTCCCGTCTCCGGGCAATATCGGAACGAAGTGCAATGCCTTATAAAGAAGCCAACACCACTACGCTTCATGCACTAGCAACATTTGTACCCGCTTCCTAGCCCCATTTTTCTCCAGCCTCTGGGTCATCTCAAAAAGGATTTTTGGGGATTTGAAGTCAAGCCTCTTATCTGAGACAAGCTTCCCTCACTGCTGGCGGGCTTCCGCTCACTTCAAGTGTGTTGGGAACAACTTTGACCTATTCTTATATACTAAATTCCATCTGGTTTAAGGGCTTTTTTTTACAACGGAGTTAATATTTTTATTTGTTCATCTTCTTTCTAGAGGGCCAACCACAGGTGGGTAATTCGGATTGGCGGTTCACTACACACCGTTTCATTTCCCCGAAACCCTGGGTTATTTTGTAGTGAAACTCGATATTTTTGCCGTTGGCGTTACCTATTCAAGAGCATGCCCCCCTCGCACATATACAGGGGGGCCAAAAAAAGACATTTTGCCTAGGTCGCACTTCGACACTTTTTTCTTCACAGAGAATGCCGTCGTTGACGGAAGTTTTTTTGCAAACTATCCCCTAAATGTCCCTCTATGAGTACGCGCATGCCCTCTTTCACTGCCCTCACGGTCTTCAGAATATGACGTCATCTGTCACGTCGTCAAGCTCAAGGTGGCCTACAGTAAGTGCTTCAGCCTGAAGCTCTTACATAATTTCTTGAATCGATTCAATGTGGGATAGATTCCTAGGGAGATTAGCTCTAACTATGCAAACCCCCTTCGGAACTCGCCTTTCGGAAACCTTCGTAATGGTACACGATCCGTCGAGGACCCCATTGAGCTCCACCTGTGCACCAGTTTCCGAGGCAATTTCTTTCTGATGCCACCCACGTAGATGGTTTCCTATGAAGAATTCCTTATGAAATGAAGTGTGCTCTTCAATTCTAAGTTGGGTGCACTCGCTTTGAATCGTGCAAAGTGCGACTAAATCGATTTGAGTACGGAGACAAAATGTCTTTTTTTATTGCCCCCCCCCTGTATGTATGCTCTGGGCAAGTGATCCATGCCTCACCAAACCCAAACTTGATTCGGTGTCTGCAATTTATTCTTGAGATGTTAAGGCATACACACGAACAGAAAGACATACAGATATAGCGTCTTACACACAACATGGGTACTTATACGGTTCTTCTTTACTTCATCTGTGAGCGCCGACGAAAAAAAAAAACATTCGTATCTGTGTTTTGACGACAGTCATCTGTGGTTGGTGTAACAATCTTAGGAGTTGTCAGCCTAATCTGCAATTGATTTCAGTGACAAGCCATTGCATCAGGTCTCCCTTTGGACCAGGGTGAAAGTCGTGTCGAGTGAACTGCCGTGTCATTGACGACCCCCCCCCACCCTTACGCAAGTTCCAATACGAGTTTTTTTACACTCCCCACATCCGTTTTTATAGCGAAAAATGCTGGCTTTATAGCACGAGAGGGAGGTAGCGCCGCACCGTGCGAATGTTCTGCGGTTCGGATACCAAGCCTAATCTCGCGAAGACTGCTTCTCCTCCTATCCTTTCAGGTCTATTTAGTGCCTATTCTCCTATAGTTGGTCTATATACCACAATGGCCGGGAACCAAGATAGGGAACAGGGTAAACCTACCGTTGTTACTTTTCAAAGGTTTTTTACACCCCCTTTGAGCGATCTGGTATGACCCCCCCCCATATGTAATACTATGTAATACAGTGCTGATAAACGAAGCGCCATTCTCTCCAGTGGAGGAGAGGAATAAAGAGCAAGGATAAAGGAAAGTGAGGAATACATTCACAGCAAAGAACCAGGATGCAAGAGCAAAAAAGACGTACGGCTGGTGTCAATGTTGAACCAGACAAAACCAAACAACTATTCGCTGGGCGCGATTCATCACGTTTCCGAATGTGCTGAATCGCGCCCACTGTCGTCCTGACGATGAAGCGCGTTTGCTGACCGTGAACAGGCGACGAAGGGGGATTCTTAAATCTGGACGAACTTTTCTTCGTTAAATGTCGGCTAGCTCGGAGGAAGGTGGTGGGTTTTCGGATCAGCGATGCTCTTCCTTTATGAGTGAACCTAATTTGTTCTCAAACATTGCAGTGGACTCCGCCCACCTCCTGGCTCTCCAAGTAGATATGACCCCTTTCTTCGCCGACTTTTTCCACTAGTTCCCGGCCTCTGGGCCCTCTTTGGTTTACCTGTGATATTAGGCCACTTTGATGCACGCGCCTATACATGCTGTACAATTATCACACTATAACCACTTTTTAACGGTATCCTGGACTCCTTCAAGCCGAATTATAAGTTTGCGACAAGCTTCTTTCACAATTGTGGACGCTCTCCCACCAATAGCACTTGAACATCCTCGCGCTGTTGAAGTCTATCCCCTTTCTCCCACGAAACCGAGCAGAGTAATGCGTAGTCGGACTCTTAATTAGACGACTTGCAGCTTCAACCCTTTGAGACAATGCGGTTCTGCAGGAAGCGGGCTCATGGGACCACGCCCCTATTAGAAGCGCGTAATTCTCGCTAAAAGTTCTTCAAAATTGTCCATAAAACCACTTTTTCATCGGAATTTTGATTTCAGCAATATACTTAGTATAGCTATAGTTCTAATCTTTCATACTGTGTAATGTAGAAAAGAGAATCCAAGAGCAAGAAAGCAGAAATCCGACTTCAAAGGCAGGAAAAGTGAAAAGTTCAAAAGCTTATGTATAGAGTAAAAATTTTGATACAATCAAACCCCTCCCTGTGTCTGAAGACTATGCAATGATGAAAAATTTCTGAGTAGTGATTAATCTTCGGTCTAGTAATGGAAAACTACAATTAATTTGACGACGGGCTAAATGCCACATACTTAAATTTCTTATAAATAAACTAGTATTGAACATTTCTGCAACCCATGCTACATGTAGATATTATGGGACTTGCACATAATTACTAAAATGTTAAAAACATTTAAAATGCGCAAAGACGAATTTCGAGGTGGCACCCACCGGTGGGTGCCATTGTCGCCAAAGGGTTAATGAGTCTCGCTGGTATGGTTGACGAAAGTTTACTATGGTGGTGGGGTAATAAAATTAGTTGTTATCAGTTGTTATTTTGAAACTACTAGTTTGTCAATATTCACGAACATCCATCAATTTTGGAAAACTAACATGGTCTAACAGCTAGCTTTGGAGAACTAACACGTCTACTTAGACTGCTCATCATAGCCCTGAACATAACAGCTACCATGCTTTTGTTGTTGGGATGGTTCGGTTGAATAAGTTTATGCAGATGACATTAAAACGCAACATCAATACTAATCGTGTTTTCAAGACCAACGCCCATATTAGAAAGCTTCAAATTAACAGGCGGGTGGATCTCGATGCTGAGACGACATTGCAAATAGAATGGAACACTTACCCCAACGCATTGAGACCTTTGAAGACTCCACCAATTTCGAGCTTATCGCTTTTATCAGGTACCGGATATGTTAGTGTCGCTTTTTCATCCAGAGTTTTGGACCAGCAATATTTTAATTCGGAATCCGGAGAATGAAATGCATAACATAGAACGACTCACCAGCATTCCCCCATCCAAAAGTTTGATTCGAAAACTTGCTCGTTTGAAGCTCGGAACTTTTGAGTCAAAAAAGGGTGACAGGTCGGTTTTGAAATCATCCGACAAATCACCTGTTGCGGATCGGTGGGCCCAGGACCTAACTTGCGTGCCAGGAGGTAACAGAGAACCGCTGGTATGCGGGGGTCAAGCGTACAAACAGTCAGCGCCCAATAGCCCCGGGTGACCATTAGGTTACGATTGAACTAACTGTCTAACAACTTAGTAAAGTACGAGAGAACCAACTAAGGCCGTTTGCCTTAAAAGATAAGAACTGGGCTTCTACACCCTTATTGCTACACGACGCTAACACTAGTATATTACAGTTTATGATAATGAACTAATTCTTGTTATACGACTGAATTACTACTTGACATGAATAGTGTTAGTAATCATTAAATTACCTCACGTCGGGTCGCTTCCCTCCAGCCGCCGGTTGAAAACAGAATATGTACCAGAATAGCATCTCAAGTCAGTGATTCTAAGGGCTAACGTCCAACGTGTCTGCAGATCCGTAGCGAATAAGGGCACAACCAGTCGTCAAACGGGAACACCAGGACAGGCCGTGATGGTGCCGTTGCGAACAGCCCGAGTGTTTCCTCCGATCACGGATAGGTCAAGCGGGGTCATGTTTGCAGAACAACGCAGGCGCCGGCGCACCCAGGGTTCCGTTTGAGCGATCTTCGTGTGATACGCGACACTTCCGCCGCAAAGGAACCCCTTGTGGGCATCGGTCTCAGGCCCCCGCCTGGCGACCCGTACCTACCATCGGCAGCTGACGAGAGCCCGCCGAGCAAAAAAAGGAATTTTTAATAGAGTGGTCGCACCGCCAAGGTCTTAGTCAGAGATCCGAACTCCTAACCTACTAGTTAGTAACTAAAACAGTGATAAATAACCGTCATATCTTAAATGTTAAGTGAACTAAACGGAGCATCAATAATAAAAAGAGTTACTACAAAACATCAGTAACGACAACGAAACTGAGATGGATTAGTAACAACGATAAAACCTAAATTGAACTGTATTGAACTAAAATAATAAGATCACCGACGTAGAGGCATCGACGGAGCGAAACGACGTAACCAACGCACCACCCTGAAATGAACGGGATCAAAGGAATCAAAACAGGGAAACGAAAATAAACTCAGGGTTTTTGAGTCCTGAGACGACGGAATTGGACGTCATACATCGACTTTGGCAGTGGTGAACTCATACGCGGACCTAAACTATAAAGAGATTGGACACAATGAAAAGTATGAACTAGGGAAATAAAGTCAGGAATCAGGATCCTGAAGTGGACTAGTGGCCATAAAGAATCGGCGTAGAGGAACTGTCACAATGGATCTGTTGTAGAGCACCCCTGAACGAACAACCATTAATCTCGTCTTACTTAACATTCACCCTACAACTTCTCTTTCGATATCCTCACTGTATGGTCGACTCCGTTGACCAAGTGACTCGACGCTTGAGTTATGAACTATGAAATTTATAGGACTAACGAGAAGTGAACTAGGCTAAACTCATTTGAACTTTGGACTACAGAACTGACGCACGCGAGCAAATGAACTAGGTATGATTCAGTTGAAGTTTGAACTAGACTCAATGGATAATCATTGAATTAATGAACTACCGTATCCTTGCCTCACCAGGAGTCATCGCTATTGGCCGGCGAAAAACCCATTTGGCGGGCGAGGCCCGAAGCGGAAGACTCTGGAAAGCGTTCACGCTCCGGGGAAGTTTGGTTGGAAGGCCCTGGTTGGTTGGCATCAGCGTCCCTATCACGTTCGTGATAAGAGCGTTCATACCGGCGACGTGGTACGGCGCCCCTGGGTGGAGGACAATAGGTTTGGACCCTGAGCTGATCGTAGAACAACTCAGGAGGCAAATCTATGTCGAAGATGGCAAAGGTGTTGTGGACGCAGAATGCCCTATGGTGACCCTCCTCATGACATATGCTGCAGGGATCCTTGCGGATACATATGCCATAGTGGGACTTGAGGCAATTGCAGCAGAGACCGTCCCGGGAAGCCAAATGAGCCCTGTCGCTAAGACGAGGATACCAATCACAGTCTGAACTATAGTACCTTCTTTATGACAGAAGACACACGGCTCCACTCTCCCGTTCACCTCCAAGGGGACTGTGCGCTCAGGAAACGTGGACCGGGAGCGGTGCATCATGGGTGCACGTTCCTGTGGTCTTCTAGATGAACTACGACTGGGTGAACGATGATCTGAACTAAGACGTGACCTTGATACTGTAGGTTCCACGTCACGACTTACGTTGCCGACGTCGTGTCTCCTTTTCCCCAGTGCTGCAGGCTCCTGACCGGGCCTTGAACTAAATGTGGACTGCGGTCCAACGGGTCTTGAACTAGAGGTGGACTGCTGTCCAGCCTGGGGGGGGGACGCAGGGGGAAGGAACAGAGTATTTTCCGATGGCCATGTACTATTTGGTGCCAATCGTCAAACCTCGATTGACCTTAAACGTTAAATTGGTTGTTGAAGTACGCGCTGCACTTGGCCACGGGCTTGTTCCTGAAGACGTCTATCCATGAAGGATATCTGCAGGTACTCGTCCGTGGTTCTAATCATGAGCGCATTCGAATAATTGTCACGCCACCATCGGAGGGTTTGAATGTATGACTCCGGTTCCTCCGTCCATGGGGCTGGCAAATGCGGTTGTGAACCAAGAGGTTATTCTTCATCTTCCTGTGTGACGCGCACTCTTCTTCTCTTGAGGAAGTGGACCATTTGGTGCGCCTTCATGAATCGAATCATGCGTGTCGCATGGACAGATACGGCTGAACTATGCTGAATTATCTCTGTTACTGTCTCTTCGGTTTATCCGAAGAGTTGGAGAGCAGCTCTGAAGTAGCCTAGGTCTTGTGACCACTGAAATACCCTTGGCCGTAACAGTTCCTGAGCTAGATCGCGATTGACTGTGATCGCAGTAATGCTGTGTGTCAGCTCGTGGATCCAGCCCATGAGGTGGGTGAATCTGATCTCTAGCGGCTGACGTCTCACAAGGATTACTGCCAGATTGTGAAACAGTTCTGTAGTATGTTGAACAATTTCTAAAAGGGTTTGAAGATTATGAACTATTCTAGAGACTGCCTCGAAGTCCGAGGGCCGCGGTGGTGTTGTATCCCTGTCAGGGATTAGTGGCACGAACGCGGTCTCTTGAAACGTTGTTTGTAGTAATATAGTCGAACACAGTTCGGAATTGACATGCTGTCAATTCCTCTACGGTGTACGGCTCTACATTTATTGTACTACTACGTGGAGTAACGTTGGGATCCTTTATAATTGAGTAGGAGCTGGATTAACCCTCAACGGCCCATGTGGCTGGGTCGCGTACGTCCTCCTTCTATCGAACTCCTCTAAGAAATGAACTACTGCGCGCATTCTGTCCTCCCTTCTCTTTAATGCCTTCTTCTTTTCCTCCTTCTTCCTCATGATGCTTTCTCCAGCCTCGACCATTTGGTCCCACGTAATTTCCAGTCTGTTTGTATTATCCTGTGGCGCCTTTGTGGGCTCCCACTCGCTTGGATTAACGTCATGAATTGGTGCACTACCTTCTTGAACTACTTCCTCCGTTTCCATCGGCTCTTCGGTCGTCTTCTTCTTCTCTTTCTCGACGCTTAAATTTGCCAAGCCTGCTGAAATACCCGCTTCCATCCTCTTCTGTTCTTTTTTATCCTTTTTAGCGGATTCCTCTGCCGGCTGCGATGGGGGTGGAGTAGTCTCCGATTGCACTTGTTGAGCCCATGAACTACCAATCTGTGGTTCCACAAAGAGTGAACTACTAGAACCTCTTCCACGCTGAGAGCGTGGAAGAGTAGGTCGTGAACTAGTTGTACTACGTGGTTGACCAGGAGACACATGAATTGATTGAACTGATTGAGGAGTAGATTGTCTTGAACTAAAACCAGGAAAAACAAACCTACCTCTCATCGCTCTTCTACGATGGTAACCACGTGGAGCACTCGGCTTATTCTTCGGCGGACTTCTGCCAGGTGAACCCATAATCGCAATAAAACTTCAGAACACACGAATGTGACCAAGTTCGAAAACGAACTAGTTAATGGAGGTCGTAGAGGTTAATTGCACTATTAGCGCGGCTGTTAGTTCACTTTGATGTAATTGGATTAGTCATTAATGAATGAAAATGAAGGAAGTGAGCACAAAATGGTGTTATTAGGAAAAATGTTAGTGGCAGTTAGTTTGTTAAAATTATGACTTGCTTAATGATATGTTAGTAGAAAATAGAGCAAGTGAGTAATGAGTTAGTAAGAAAAAGAAAAATGAATATGTTTGTGAAGTAAACACTCTTTCGATGAACTATGGATTAAATAGTGCAGTATTCGAGCTATAAGGAAATGAATGTACTTTGAAAAGGTGTGTTGAATACAATACATACTCATTTCCTAACAGTCGTATAAACCACTTCTGAATAAGGTGAACTAGAATGAATTAAAAGCAGTTCATATTGAATTAAATGTGAACTGTTGCGCTAGTTAGTTTGATTCATAGATGAACTAGTGGATTAAAGAATTAGATGAACTAGTTAATTCATAAATGGACTAGTGAACTTACTAAGTTAAGTGAAAGAGTGATGAAAGAGACAGTGTGAGAGAGTTAGTGGACGTGAATGTCAGTATTGGACTAAAAAATAAGAAGATACGATTTTGGCTGTGACTTCCTAGATTCTTACTAAAACGAAAGTTTGTGAGTGAGGAAGGTGTTAATATGATGAAGCGATGAACTATTATAGGAGAATGGATAAAGAAAGTAAAAAACTGTTAGGTCCAAAAGGCGTCGCCTTTTTGCCTACAATAGGTGCTAACTAGAGTGGCGACTTAAAACTGATAAAAAGTGCCCTCCTTGCGATCGGAGAAGATCCAAATGAAGTACATGAATAAAACGAATGCATACGAGTGAACTAAGATGAAAAAAGTGACGCGAATCAGAAACGGAGAGACGGAATACGTCTATAACGCCGGTATCACGCGAAAATGAGATTTTCGCATTTCGTCATGCCTACGTTGGCGCGCGGCGTTACGGTAATCCGCGTGGGTATCCTCCGCGACTGATCTACTGCGTCCTTTAAGCCTTCTGCGTCTTTATGTACTAGTTCATTGAATCATATGTTTTCTTCATTATCGACTTGTGAACTGATTGATTAATAGTTGAGATATCGACTCTTCGCGATGGTGAACTAGGTGTTATGAGTTCTAGGAAGTGGTCAATGCACTAAAACTGATTAGTACAGTGATTATGATTATGATTTATTATCGGTGATTAGTAT
>KZ351536.1:3434-18351 GCA_002352805.1 Teladorsagia circumcincta | reverse complement strand
CTCGATTCGCTAGAGAATCGCTCGATTCGCAAAGTCTGACATCGCCCTAGAGGGTGGAACGGAAACGTGTTTGGTGGGGGACAAAAAGAGATAACGGCTGATAAGGGCTGGTAATAAAAATATGCATGATGATATGGAGGGCCATTCAACTCAGATTTTAGGTTACGCATTTTTTGTTATCACTCCATTTGCGAAGCTATCATAAGCACCGAGCCCCACTCGACCGCTACGTTCCTAAAGTTCCTAGGAGTGTATGGTGGATCTTCGAAATAATACAAAATAAATACTGGGTATTTCTACAGCAACATCATCAGCAACTACTATTCGACCGCTAAATTGCCCTGGCATTCAAAGCATGGCTGTTGTTTACAGACATCACTTTACCCGCGCTTATTAGTGTATGAGCTTCAACACAAATGGACGCAATCTATGAAATAGTCAGCTAACGCATTTCATGAGGAAACTTATTGGTTAGCGGGATCTGACGCTCCACCATCTGCTAAGTTTCAGTTACGCCTTCGTATCATACGCGCAGTAGCGTGCGGTGCCAAGCTGGTAAAATATACAGGGGGGGGGCAAAAAAAGAGTCACTCTGCCCATGACGCCCATCATCAAATTTTTTGTAACAAAGACTGCCGCTATAATTCGGAGTTTTGCGTTGATATATTCCTTGAATGTCGCCCCATAAGCGGAAGCAGGCCCACCTTCACTGCCTAAAGCCGTCTCCAGAATATGACGTCATCCGCCATCACCGTCGAGCTCAAGGAGGCCTACAATAATCGCTCCATTCTGAAGCTGATTCGTATTTTCTTCAATCGGACAAGTGGTGAATAGTGTATAAGAGACACTAGCTGTGACTATACAAGATAGCTTATGACTAGCGTCTCGGAGTCGTTGTAATGGTCTATGGTTTCTCGACGACCTCGTTGAGATCGTATCGTGCATCATGTTTCCGTGGGAAAACCTTCTGATGTCTTCGGTGTAGAGGAACTCTATGTAATTTTTTTGATGGAATGGGAAGTGCTCTTCAAATGCAGTTGGGCTCTTCTGGATGATTTTGGAAAGGGGCAATTTATTTCGCTCCAAACATTGGTGAAAGCACTTTTCTTTTGGCCCCCCTGTATATGCTGAAACTAAATATAAACTGGTTCGTTTCACCCCAAAACTCAGACAAACCACATTGTTTTCATCAAAATGAAGTGATAAAGAAACTCATGGGATAAACAAACCGTCAACAAAATCGGGTAGCTCGTAGGACTCAAGCCATCAGGGTTTTACAATGGGATGGTTGTGATGACACTAAACGGCTATATAAACACCTACGTGTCTTACTTCCGATCATTCCACAAGGTGTTGCAGCTGGAGGGCAGTGGAGGGAAGGGTGATGGATTAAGAGTGTAGGAGGTTCCAGCAACCTCCAACTAATCCTGGGTTTGACTAAGTATTTAGTCATTGTAATGTAAATTCATGATTACTGTGATACGCTATTATAAAAAAAAACACAATTTTGTGCGAACGCATCTCCACCAGGAGGTTTAGTTTCACAAGTTATAGGGAACACAGAGAAATGCGTGAAGCTCACGTGGGGAACATCCGGTACTTTCCGGGGGACCAACCTGGTGTTCAAAAACTATCAATTGAATGCCTAGTGCTCAGTTATCAAGCTCAGACTGGTTGATGTCGCCATGAATACAGAGATTTTCCTTCTCAGGAGCACATTAGAGGATTACAGTCCATATCCCACAGTCAGGGTAGGCGTGTAAGCGGAAGTGACGTGGCTGCCGCCGCACTTGATAGGAGTTGCATTGATAAGCCGTTGCCAGCATGCTCGCTGATATCCAACAATCTGTGTTGGAAGCAGCTTATCCACGAAGTTCCATCAAGTGCGGCGGCAGCCACGTCACTTCCGCTTACACGCCTACCCTGGCTGTGGGATATGAACTGTATATCATGGCCGCTGTGAAGGCGGTTTTTTAAGTGAAACACTGTGCCTGCGTAAAGGAAGTGGATGTGTTGACTATAAGGGGCACCGAGCCTGGGCCATTCATTAGCGGACGTTCATCGAAACCTGCCGCTCCCCTGTTGCAATTATTAATGATTATCGAATGTGCGATCTTGTGATTATCTTGGCTCATATTCTCACATCACAGGCGCTTAAGTTCGGCAAGGGCTGTATGCATGTCCCGAATTTCTCACTCTTAATGTTGACCCGCCGTCTAGGAATATTCTCATCTCTGCACCTCTGTATTTTTACAGAATGCAGATGATTTCATGGTTCCTTTTGATGGACCACCCGTGAGCCGCTGTGTGTTTAGAAATATAGTGCCACCACATATGAAGCAGCTTTTGTGTGCGATACTTCGAGTCATATCGAGCTTTGTGGTAGTGTAAGGACTGTGTGATGATGTTCTATACGACTTAGCTGTAACAGTGAAGGGAAACGGATAGTAAGAGCATGAACGCGACCAGCAATACTATCTCCTTTGCGTTCCTTATCCTCCCTCCTGGTTACTGGTTGACTGGTGATAGTCCTTATCACCAGTCAACCAGTAACTCGGAAGGTGAAGGGAAGAACCACGTTTATACTTCACCCGAGTGTTTCAGTTCATCATGATTGTCTGTAACCAAATAAATGACTATTAAGTTGAAACAACCGCGCAAGATGGAAAGCGAGGACCTAAATCGAGTGAAATTTTCTGCGGCAGGACCACTAGTGTTGGATAGAAAGTTGGAAGGCCCAGTGGTATGTCGAAATCACATTAACAAAAAAGCGCAAAAATAATTAAAATTGAATCAACTTGAAAAAAGTTGACTAGAAGCGAATGGGTGGTTTGCTCTGGATATGCTGTCGCTGTATTTACGGAAGGTAAAGCAGTTCGGTTTCTTTGACCACTCGAATTTTTTGACCTTTCTATGCTTTGAAGCATGCGTAATTACATTCTCGATGGACTGAAGGAAATTTCGTTTTCGTTGGTATTTGTATATTTATTTTCAATACCTACCTCGTTGGCTTGATTTTTTGAGAAATAACAGTGTTTATTCTTTACTGTCTTCAATTTTTCATTAGTTGATTTCAGAAGCATGCTCTCGATGATGAGAATTCCCAAATTCTGCAGGGCATAGAATTTGATTTTCGTCAAAACGAAATTGTTGACATCGGCTCAAACATTGAACTAATAGGGGTGCGTTTTCGTTGTATGTTCTTTCTACCATGCAAGAAGGATAAGCATGTAGCGCTAGGCATGAGTCAATCTTTTTGTGAGATGCGCTACTCTTTTTTGCAATTTGGTCTATACAATGATTTGCCGGGCCATCCGATGAACATGTCAGTGTTTTTATTCTCTCTAACCAATTTGGTACCCCAACTGCGGAACGATAGAAGCGGGGTAGATAACGGTTGAGGAAAACCTCAACCATGGCTCTGTACTGTGCGACACTACATAGTGTCAAGAGTGAATGTACGCGTGGACAGCACAGACGGCTTGTGGGTGGCGAGAGTAATGTGCGCGCGGAAGAGCATGACTGAACAGGCGATCATCCTTGCCGAGCAGTTGACGATTCCTCGACCAATTTTCATCCTGAATGGGAAGCTTGCTTGACTTTGGCGAGATACGGTCCAGCAATTGATCCACGAGCCGCGAGCATGGATGGGCAACACAGTTAAACATTTAGGACATTGCGTATGTTAACAATATGGCCTCTGCGTGCTTCAACTACCTAATACCTACTCAATGGAGTGAGTGGCAGTTTTGCGAGGATTGCAAGGATTTTTTTTGGCATTTTTCCTGTTCCACAACGGTACCGTAGTGTTCGGAAAGGTATTGTCATCACTGTTATCCGTGGCCTATGTCCACGATATACCATCCTATCTCAATATAGGCCACATACAGAAAGCACAGCATGCACTCTGCCTGTGCCGAAAATAGAAAAGAATTGAAATCTAGGCGATGGCTGTCCACACTTTTTTCCACCCTATTTCATAAGAAAGACAGTCGTAGTATAACTTTGCCATGTAATCTTGATGCAGTTCTTGGTTTCCAAGCGCCTTTGCCGCGGTGTGAGGGGCAAAATGGCTCTCCCTATGCTGTTCTATCTTCATCACTCAAGTCATGGAAAGGGTTAGTTCTTTCACCCTGATCGTGGATCTGCCTTTAACAAGCTGACCGTGGGATATGATGTCGTGCCGCCTTTCACAAGGAGCAGACTAGTCCCCTCAGTCTACTTGGCTTTTTTTGTGTTCCACAACGGCCCATGTACATTATTGGATCTGAATGGCAATTCTGCTCATTACCTGTACTGAAAACACTGAAGAATTTATGATTATTGATGAGTGATAACGGAAAACGTTGAAGCAGTACGCGCTCAACGGCGGTCGTCAACATGTTGAGCAGTAACTGGATGTGTAGCCCATCTCGATATCATCAAGAGTTTCCCTTCATTGGTAATCATTTTAACACTTTGACGACAGCGTGGCAACTATGTATACCGCCATTTTCGCGCCACGTCGGACATTGTGGCAACGTTGTATGCCACATCTATTGCACTTGTTCTTCCGCAGATGCCCGAATTCTTCCCAGGTTTTTTTTTGTTCATTCTATGGATCATACATCAGCATAACTAAGAACCACGTGGCTTACAGTATGGCCGAATATTCTTCAACTTGGCAGAAGCTTTCTGGAGCCGACGAAAATATCCCTTCAGTCTTATTATTACGGGATTTTATAGATGAAGAAGAGCAGTAGTGGTGATTGCAATCTTAGTCGCGTGGGAAGACACATATTCTCACTGAAACAACCATGTTGAAAATTTTGGAACTAATGAAGCGATAGTACATAAAATTCGCCCTTTCATAGCCACTACACACTGTTTTGGCCTAACTTCCATTACTCTAACTCCCGATAAGTCGAATGCTTTGAACGATAGTGAAACATTCTGTCGCATGCAAATTTTGCGTATTTACCGTCTAAAATCAAAGATAATGCAGCGATGCGACGGCGCCTGCAAAATCGCGCTTGTCTAACTGGCTAAGAAAAGCCAAAACGCGCAAAGTCGTCAACGTGATCAACGTAATAATAGGGGTTTTACAATGAAGGTCAAGCTCATTGGGAAATCAGCTGGAGCTGGTCAGTGCTTTACGAACGAAGAAAAATTACGAAAGTGCCTAGAACCCCATAAGTGGGACCCACTGATTGTCGCACTGGTACTACATTCATCGATCGTGCCTACTCATGCTGACGCTATCTCGGCTGAAGTGGTAGAGGCTTAGATATGAGAAGACGCGAGAGGTGGGCGTATCGGGCCAACTGGGTCGCAGGGGAAGGCCATTCTAAACCGCTGAACTAAGTGAGTTTGTCCTTCTTCGACTTCCGCTCCTATCATGGAATCCCCCTTTGAGAGCACATCTTTGACCGGCATTAGCGATCAAAGGTTTTTTCTGTTCTAGAATGAGGCAAGCAACACAGAACACACCACTGAGGCGTCCAAAGTGTCTCAAGCAGTACCCACAACCAAAGTAGGATGACTCAGTTTACTTTTTCTCCCTCACACATTCCTCGGTTTCTGCAACATTTACTCTATTCAGGTACGGAAGGCAGCTTCGGCTCCAAATATCGTCGGCAAGCGGGTCCGTAAAACGCTTTCGAAAAATGGAAAGCGGCCTCATGCGAGGCGAAAGGAAAGTCGAAAAACTTATTAGCCAAGAGCTATTCGATACCTTACTCGATGGCTTAGCGATGTATTCTTCGTTTTCTTCTTCCTATCGATATACGAAACAATTACGATTGAATTTACATATTAAATTTCTTCTTAATTCTACTATCTTTATATAGTTGCATAGCTGGTCGACAGTTCTTTAAATTGTAGTAATTGTGCTGCTTTGCGTGCAAATTAAATTTTTTGCTTGTTTACTCAATGAGTCGTGAATACCCACCTGTTTATTGTTATGTTCTGAGTGGTGTTATGAGTACAAAAAAACGGTAGCGCAGTTGCTAGACTCGCTCTCCCTTACTCTTACTGTTTTTGTAATGATTTTGAGATGTCTACATGTAATTTCGGGCACAATGAGTCCCTTTGCTCAAAGCAGCACCCACAGCAGGAGTCAACACGAAGAAGCTATTCATTGGGTGGGATACAAAGGCGCACGTGTGCCGTTGTCACGGCTCGAACGTGCGCGACAACAGCGCAAGGGTCCTACAAAGTTGGCTTTCGGTCACTGAATGCTGCCTGTAGTTTGATTGATTTTACTTGATTGAACCGTCTACCGTTCTCATATTTCTTTGTTGTGCGAGAAATGACTCGAGAACTTGGACCCAATGCTCCTTTTCAGTGAGGCGGACAATGTAGGGGAGGCAGGAGCCTGACAAAGGAACTACGGGACGACTGTGATACGATCAATCCTTCCCACGTACCATTCCACAAATATGCGAAAATCATATAATCGAGTTAGCGTTCGCATAATGGATCACAATGAAAGATTTGGGAGCTTACTTCAGGAATGCCGGGCGGAAGCACATGCGCGCACTAATTGACGTAGTGGAGCATAAAAGGCTAACGCTCAACCTTTGTTACAATGCCTGATATGGAAACTAGAAAATCCTTAGGGCACGTATTATCCCGGAGAAAACTAGGCGCTGCATTTATCGGATCTAGCATTCGTTCAGATATACGACCCCTATCAGTGTTCTTCATAGCAATTTGTGCAGCGGGTCTTCCTTCACAAAGCACCGTTGTTGCATTTGCGGCTTGATGCGCACTGCGACTAGCAGTCAGTTCACGCAATCTGTCGTTCCATCCTCGATTTCGTCATATGAGATATAAGGCTGCTCCAAGGAGTTATATTGTTTATATTGTTTCCACCAATGCGAGGGTGTTGTTGCTTTGCCACTTCTCGGTCTTATCATCTTATCACTTTTTTTATAACCAATTTGTGTTGTTACCGTAATTTTCGCCCACCCTGTATTTTCCCTGGGCACCTTACGGATTGCATGTCCTTGCAGGGGCATGCTGACAGGCTGCTCTCAGGCGGGGAGCAGGGCTGAAACACGATCGGCTCTACGGCGGGCGTCAACCGGCATGAACCACAGAGCGCCTTGCCCCTTCGCCTTAACTGGCTGCTCACGTTGCCCGGTGAAACCGCCGCTTACCAGCCTTGAGGAAATGCATTACCTTCTTTTGCGGGGGGATCTCAGCTGCGAGGGATAGCACATCCATTCCACAAATTCCTGCAGCTAGGTAGACCGCATGGCCGCTCACCGCGGTGATGGTTGGCGAACTGCGGCTTGCACCGACCGTAGGGGGCGCAGCCAGTGGCGCAATTAGCGTTTTGGGCCGGGGCGGACGATGCGAGGGATAGCACATCCATTCCACAACTTCCTGCAGCTAGGTAGACCGCATGGCCGTGCGAGGTCACCGTCGCATCCGCGACACAATCCCGAGTTCGAAGGGCTAACGCCGACGCTCCTCATCAAGGGTAACCGGTGATGAGACTCACTACTGGACCGCGATTTAAATCTAAGCGCATCGAGAAAAAAGGGTTGAACTTATAGTTCAGGAAAGCCATTCATGGCTTGCTATTTAAGAGTTGGTAGAGTGACTGCGGCGTTTCAAAGGAAGGTAATTGTCGTGAAGCGCCGCTTTTGAAAGAAGCGAGCGCCACACGTGAAATAAACTTCGAAAACTAGCCATGTCAAAAGGTTGCTTTTAGAGTTTGAAGAAACTGGGTTTGACTTTATTCAGATTTCTCTTTTGTCTTCACTTTTCCACCTCCTAACTAATCCTTTGACAATCTCATTTTTCACTCACTCCTCACTTTCACACTCACTCGCTATGACTGTTTCACTCAAAACTAATCCATATTCACTTGACAATGAGTAATTCGCTGATATAGCACCACTTCACTGAATGCAAGTATAGTATAAAAGACAAGAAAAATGAATAATTAGTGCATCAGAAGTTGGCCGGACGACGGGCACTATTCATCTAACAAGGGAAGGATGATGGGTCGAAGTGGCTATTTGAAATGAGCTGCATATCTCCTGAAAGATCTTCGGATGCTGACTTGAAAACTGTATTCTGTATCTGCTGAACAATTCTCGCAACAAAGTTGCGGAACTAACTATGATACGGAGCAAACCCATGCATAGCACGAATACGACATGCAGAGGCTGCTCGGATGTACAACGGTGTCCTACCGGTCACTGCAGGGTAGCCAAAAATTACGTGCGCCTGACATTTTGCTTTGTTTTGAACATTGTGCGAGAGCGTGGTGTGTACTTTTGACCCTCGACACATTTGTCTATTGCTAATTACTGGTTTGTAGAGAAAACATTAACTTTCCAAGTTGTGGCGAAGGCCTTACCAAGTAAGGTCGCGATTGTGCTACATCCAAGAAGCTGGAAAGAAAGATCAACGATTTTTTCATGGATAAAAGCATGAAAATCATCGAAAGGTCTATCAAAAAGTGATCCGCAAGAAATCTGTGGTCGCCTGGGAGCAATCATAAAATTTCATCTTTATACAGAGATGAACACTCGCTCACTGACCACTATAGGCTCCTTTCTGGCAATAGATTTGTGGCTTGCTACAGTGCGACGGATACATTAGACTTCTCTGTTCGTATCTTCAATGAAGAGATACCAAGGAACCGAAATTGAAAAAGTTTGGCGATTATGAGAAGGTCTGTCCGAAATTCGGACTACACTATGCGTTAAACACGCCCTGCTCACTATCATCTCAATGAAGAAACAAATTGAGGCCCGTATCAAAACTGACGTCGGCCATTCCGAAACTTCTTTGCAAATATGAAATGTCATGTTTGTCGATGTTATATAAAAATAAAGTTTGGACGTTTAATGGCGCATGTAATTTTTTATGTGATCGTCATCAGATAATGTGTTCTGTGTGACCACGACCATAAACAGAGAAAATGTAAGGGCGTAGAATGAGTCGTGACTTTCGTCCGACTCTAATTTAAAGGAGTTCTCCAGTCGCGCTCTACGCTGGGTCCCGGCGTGATCTCTATCGACGTTTCCGGAATCCCGCCAAGGATCGCTGTGGCTCCGCTTCCCGTGTATTCCTGCTCCAGTCTGCCTATTCGTCTGCACTCCGGATTGACCGCGCATTCTCTACTGCGGTCTGTCGTCTCCTCATCGTAGCCGCTTAGCGGCAGCCTTCCTGTCCACCTGCGCGTGCCGCCCGTGGTCTGTTGTTATTCGTGCCGTACGTGGGCACGATGCACGCTGCTCTCACCGCACAGGAGCAAATGATGGTCACTGTCGCCGTACGTCCAAGAGGACCACAGGTAACCGCGTAGTGTCGCGGGAAAACTCTACTGGCTGGACAGCCGACCAGGACGGGTCTCTCGTAGTCACTCGTGGGCTGAAGTCTCGTAAAACCCGTAGGCGGGAATGGTCCGTCCCTTGAGCTTAGGAATGTTTCCTTTCATATTCGCCGTAATCATTTCTTGTAATCATGAATTTTATTGAAAGATGAATGTTAAAATGTTTTACATTTTTTTCCGTTATCCATGCCGTAATAGTCGGCGACTATTTACTGATTGTTGAACATACATCGTAGGGCATTGAACTAGTCCTAGGTTTCGGCGTAGGGTCGTATTATAAAATGTTCATCGTAGGGACTAAAGGGCCTTTTCGTTTACCAACTTTCCCTGTGGCAGGTTGAGTGAGGCGAGCGTGGTGAAAGTCTCGTAGTACCCCCGCACCGTGGTCAGGCCTTCCCTGTCAATACACCGATGCAGATGGGAAGCAGGCCTGCCCACGGCGCGACAGTAATCCATGAGTCACGAAGAGGATTAACAAGCAAAGGAAATCGATGGTCCCGGTCACCCGACTAGCCGTGAAGCGGCCTAGTTGCAAACCTCGTCCTGTTCCTGGTCCTCGCTCCACCCATTCAAAAATATTCAAACCATAAGATCATCCAGAAACATTATGCCTGAGCGATCCCGAAGTAAACATAAGAGCCGTGGATACACGAGTCTGAATTTGCAGCCAATCAAGAAAGACTTCTCAATGACTGAGGCTAGAGATGAATCCTATGCACTGACTTACGCGGTACCTCTGCCCATACGCGAAAATGAAAAAAATTGCTGTGGGAAGATAGCGATGCATATGTTCACGTTCTTTCACGTTCCGTCTGAAAACCAAGTCGAAACATAACTTTGCACTTTAAGCTCCGACCACTCGGATAATTCGCTAAAATTTGATAAGTTCGCCAATCATTTGCTAATGATTGGTCGGTTGGGGAGGTTGTTTCTTCTCTTCCCCGTCGTTCTTTGTTTCAACTGTTACAGGCAAGGAATTTTTTCTTCAAGCAGCAGTCACACAGGGGAGGAGAGGCAGGGAGGGAAGGCGAGACTTGCATCTTGGGTCTGGAACGATTCCCATTCTCCTGAATTCCTTCCTCTCTCCTAGGCTTAGTCCTTTCATTTGTAACCTTCGCGAACAAACAAGAATTGGGAGAAGTTACAAAAAATTGTACCCGGCGACTTCGTTGGAGGAGTGCCACGATGCTGTTCCGATTCTCCTAGCATGTATGACTTGCTTGTGGTGTGACGGTTCGTTTTCCAGTAGAATAATTGTGTTCTGCCAAACTAACATTGCCCCGGATGGGCGTTGCGGATTAGTTCGCAATTGCAACTTCCAGAGTGGGTGAGCAAGTCTGCATGTGCAAAAGGGAACTAGGTAGTACTTCACTTAGAGACGTTTAACCTGTCTTTTTCAGTATTGGGCTGCCCCATATTCCGATCCGAAAATAGACACTTTTGTTTGGTCAAGTTTTATCTCTCTTAGGGAACATTTGGTCAACAATATAATCAGCTTCATGGTCACTGATATGCGTGCATTTGCTGGGAAACTTTTAGAAGCTTTCTACCCTGAGTGAGTGAAGCTGGGATTTGAAGAATTTGGAGCTGTCGTTTCTGGGGTGGTCTTGTTCCTATACCTTTCTCTCCCAAGCGCTGACTCAGAGCCCTCTGAGGCGAGACTGCGATAAAGCAACGCCAGTGCTAAACAACTGGTGTGATATTGTGGTAGTGCCTGCCTGCCTCAGAACGTGGCGAATTGGCATTGTAGGGAGAGGTCGGGCGTTCATATAGAGAATTCGCATTCTGACACGTTTCTGACGGTTTTCTCGCAGTGCTGAAGCCAAGCTGGAGAGCTATTCCACGCTGACCCTTGCGATGCTGGTTTTCATACAATGAAGTGGTTCACAAGCCAGGCCACCCAGCGAGTACAAGAAACCGGTCGCTCATGACTTTAGTGGAGACATTCAAAACAGGGGTACTCAAAAACCGCTGATAGGTTACACTAGGACTACGCCTAGGAGAGTCAAGAAGCGCCAAGGAGAGCGAAGGTTTTTAAAGTCCTTCCGCAGAGATCCTCCCTTACTTCCCTAACTGCTTCACTTATTTCTTTGCCTTCCTCTATCGACGTGAGCGCCAGAAACCGAGAATAAAAGCCAGTGAAATCGGAAATTGGCATTCGGTTGAGCTGGTGGGTCTTGGCTGGGCAGTGGACATATGGCGTCCGCGTGTTGTTGTCGCAGTGGACTCGTGATTCAATTTCAATGTTCAAAGTTAGGAAAGGCTCTGCTTATGCGGTCAGAATGAAATTTCCCGAGATGGTCAGGTCTGCTTCTCGGTCATGGCGGTCGGTGCACCCGAATTCCATCAGGACTCCATTCTGCTCCACCCTATTCCATGCAAACGGCGAGTGATAGGGCATCGGCTACGCAGAGGTGTCGGAAGGTCTTGTCAAAATGTTTGGTATGTCGTATAGTTCTGCTTTTTTTTCATTTTTTTGACCCTAGATTTCTAAGAGTTGACGAAACTGCTCGGTGATTCCCTTCTGTGGAAAACCTCATACGCTCAATCAAATGGCATTGCCAAATTCGCGCAAAGTTCCTCCCAACTTGAGGAACCCAAAATTAGGGGATATGTGGTGTAGTTTTGCAACGCTGCAAGTGTACATGGTTTATTAAAGCAACAGTCTCAGCAGGATTCTTACCTTCGACACTTATGCTGTGGAACGATGCGCTAGCCTTAGTAAAAAAACGTTAGAATTAAGACTGAGCAATAAACTAACCTTGGAAAGCCGCGAGAAAGCGACTTGAGCGCTTTTGAAGTGGGCGTTCCCGAATATCTTCATTAGTATTTAGTAACGCCCACTTCGAGAGCGCTCAAGCCGTTTTCTCACGGCTTCCCAAGGTTAGTTTTCTGCTCAGTCTTACTTCTTATGTTCTTTACTAAGGCTAGCGCATCGTTCCACAGCATTAGTGTCGAAGGTGAGAATCCTACTGAGACTGTTGCTTCAAAGGAATCCTTCTCGGGATCTTCTTGCGTTCTCTCCCCAACATATATATGTCAGTTGTGATCGCTGAAGAAAACACCCAAAGTTTATCGCAAGGAGATCCGGTCTCCGAAGAGCAACAAACTCAAGAAAACCCAGCTCATGGACCTTTGAAGGTAATTCGGGCGGAGCCGGGGCATTGAAAGAGGTGCGCCTTGGGGCGCCCACGTCTCAGGCGACGCAATGAAATAATTGTGTGGAAACATTCGATTTTGAAGAGTGGAGACAAAACAATTGATAGAATACAAAACAGTTGTTAAAAGTATAGGATGCTAGTACAGTGGAGGTAAAGGTCGAAAAGAGCTATTAGGGACCGCATCAAGAGAAGCAAGTTCCCGCCATTAGGATTTGTGACATATGTCTGGCGGGAATACCAGTCCCCACCCCTTCGTTTTTTAGAATTGTTCACCGAAACAAATGCATTTTTTTTTGTTCTTTATCGTGGACGATGGGTTTCAAGCCAGTGACTTATGTGTGAAAAAGATTCATGATTTTTCTGAAAAGGAGTTCTCAAATTGAGTGCGAATGAGAAATTTCTAGAATCATAATATATTTAGTGACAATCTAGTGAGTATGGCATAGAATATTCTATCAAGAATCTTCGATTTCAGTATTGGGCTTAAACGCGAGGTTGCAAAATGGAGCGCTTCAACAAAACTCAAGTTTGACGAATGCCCAGATGGCTGTGCTCTCTACGTAAGGCGTTTGACACCATTTCATCGAGAAAATGAAAAGGGACCGGTTTGTTTGATTTGGAGGAGTAAGGGCATGTGTTGCAACAGTTGCAGCCGTCAAGAGTGTCAAGATTTCGTGGGGTGGAGTCGCGGTGGACCACTTCTCTTGCGCGGAAAATCAATCCTATTCATGAGTATGATGAAGTTGCTTAAGACGGCTCCAGTCCGGACTCCCTGTCCTAAAGTGCGCACCAAGGGCGCTAGTGACCTGCATAGATCGCTTCAACCGCTTCCATCTTTTCCAAGTCCGCAGCATGCTGATGACTGGCGCTTATCCATCTGTAGTATTCTTTCGCTTGTCCTCTTTCCTCCGTGCTCCGTCTTTCATTGCCTCAGCATAAAATGAGCAAGACCTTGAAGGAGGATTCCACGATAAGAGGTCGAAGAAAGGACTTACTTGGTGGAGAGACAGGCAGGCCCCCTAGTGCGCGGACCATGGGCAATTCGCATCGATGGATATGGCCCCGGCGATGATATGCTCTTCTCTTTGGCGCAGTTGGCCTGTAACGCCTACCGTGTATTCGGTAACTGCCGCGTGTCCATGCACGTTGAGTTTTTAGACAGCAGAGAGCGCGTTAGCGGGAAGGCGACGCAATGAGGATTGCCTCATTGTGGAGATCAGCGGGCAAGGAACGGGTCTTATTGTTCTGGTTCCGGGCAGGGTCAACCGTCCGTTGGACAAAGTCCAACGAGGGGGGGGGTCGTATTAGGCCGACCGAAAGGGGGTTGTATTCGCGAAGTTCAACGTCGTAATACGTAGGTAAGACGTCCGAGTGTTCCTTCAACAATTAACCACAAACGAGTGCATGGTGCACCTCAAAGCAGACGAGTACTGCGGTAGTGCCCATAACAGACAGCCTACGAACACAAATGCTCTCAAGGGGATCTATTGTTTTCAAACTAAGTTAGTAAAAAACGTGACCACTACGGTAGATTGACTACTAAGGGCTTACAAGAAAACTTTAGAAAAAAAATATCCAACTGTCTGCGACTTCCTAAAAAAACTTTAATATCCATCATGATGCACAAAGCTTGTGGGATGTCATATCATCATTATTCCCGACAAAATTGAGTCTGGAGGGAGCTGTAATTGTTTGAGTGTTGAAAATTCGTGTTTTCAGAAGAGTTGCTCCGAAAATAAATGAAAAAAATTGCCCAACGAGGCGATTTTTTGAACGAATCATTTTGGGAAACAAACGAAGTATGTATTAGAAAGCATTAATTCACTAGTTTCTCAGGGGAAAAAAGATTTGCAGAAAGTTCATTATGAAGAAAGTTATAAGAGTTTGGCCAGAAAACCGGCGCTCCGCGAAAAATTTGTCCGCGATGCACCCAAAATTGTCCAACGCGGCGATTTTTTGACTCCATCAATTTTGGAAAGAGTTCAGGTATGCATTGGAAAGCTCCAATCTTCTAGTTTATTCCAGGGGGACAATATGCCAAAAGTTCATTCTGAAAAAAGTTATAGCCTTTGAAAGCCAAAGAACCCGGTCCTGGAAAAAAATTGTCCATCGGGGCAATTTCTTGAAGAAAACAGACTTTGCGAAAATTAGAGTACGTTTTTGAAAGAGAACGATCTGTACTCTAAATTCTAGCCATTTCTCACAATCTCTAATTTGAAGAAGGAATATTCTTTCAAAGAAAAAAGTAGACATTTATGTGAATTCCGGATTCTCGACCCCATAGCTCAATAGCGATTTGAAGGTAGTGCACAAAAATGAAGGTTTTCTGGAAGTAGGTGTCTCATAGATTATAAATCTACTTTGAAGTTTGAAAAATGTAAAAAAATTACCTGAATTACAATCTTTCGAAGATAAGCAG
>KZ351531.1:7678-19392 GCA_002352805.1 Teladorsagia circumcincta | reverse complement strand
AGGAAGTACTGAAATAGTTCGCTCAGGGGCGAAATACAGATGTGCATACCCGGCGATGCACGCGGGCTGCAATGTGTTAATGATCTTCATGTCGCACCTTACTTTCCTTTCAACGCCCACTGTAATCGTGCTCAAGCTGGGCAGAACCTATCTTCAGGCCTACATTTTGACTCGCTTCTTCCTCATAACAAAACGGAATCTCCGAAATTTTGAAATTCTCCAGTTGTTCCAAAACTCTTTGAAGCTCAATAGTCTTTTGGGAGGGGGTAGGAGGAGGAGGAGGGGCGCAGATTACCAAAATACCAAGCACGTCAATGATACTTTCGTACTCGTTCAGTCCCCTTCCTACGCATACAAAATGGTCCTTCCACCCAAAGTGCATTGCCTAGCGAAAAACTGGGTCGCTGTTGCCCGAATGAACTACCACACCGCTACGCCTCTTTCCCCATTCCCCTTCCCGCATCGGAATCTTGACTGCAAGATTGAAAAAAGATGAGAATTAGGAAAACCCGCTAGAGTTCAGTTGGGCACTTACCTGCGCCACGCACCGAAGTCAACGTCTACGCTTCAGCCTCGATAAAGCATAGCCCACGAGGTACTCGTCTGTTCCAGAAAATCAGAAGCGGGTCGAGTGCGGACCACACATCACAAGAGACAACGCCCTCCACGGAATTTCAATGTTTTCTGCCGATGAAATGATTAGCCTGCTGCAGTTGCATTCACTACTTGTGGTGTGTTGTCTGTACTCGACGTGATTCTGGTTTTCTGAAACAGAGTGTAGCTCTAGAGTGGTATGCAGCTGATGAAGAGCTCTTATCAGCTTCATCGGATCGATTCGCACGCGTGTTTATGCAAAAAATGTGAAACGTATTTCGAGACCAGTGAACCCTGAGCATTCCAAAACCCGAACTCCGGTATTTAAAGCAACAGTCTTAGCAGGGTTCTGAAAATTCTATGCTATGGGGTAGAAATGATGCGCTAGCCGTAATCAAAATTGTAGGAAGTGTCACCAACCAAAAAACTCACCTTAGGAAGTCGCAAAGAGGCTAGAAAGACGCCGTTGGAAGGGGCGGTCGCGAATATCTTAGTAACGCCCATTTTCCAATCATTGCCACGTATTTTTCACCGGTTTTACTTGCTTATTTCATTTGATTGTTGTATTTCTATTCTTATATGATGCATACGTCTCTATTGTATTAGGGCAAATGCGGTTGAAATCCGGCGAAGCAAGTAGTTCAGACAACTCGACCACCAGATGAAACCTGTTTGAAGGCTACGCCGGCGGATTTCTTTGTTTTTTCCTTCACTACCAGTCCACTCTTTACCTACAACTTCGTTACCGACCGCTTTACGCCTCTAATTCGTTCTGAGACTGTTGCTTCAAATCCACAAGACCCAAGACAACCAGAAACGGTTTTAGAGGCCTTATCGCACGTGGTAATATTCGGCGCCGGGTAGGTTCCTCTTGCGATGATAACAAAATATGGCAACTGAGGACAGCCGTTTGATGGAATGTCAGGAATGTGGGGATACCCGCCAAGGGAAAGACTCGCACTTACTACTAAAGTGCTGCTTCGATCATGTTGTGAGTTACGGAAACGCTTTATCGACCAGAGAAAACATGAAGACTCATCAGAAAACGGCGACCGTTGAAAGCAAACAATAGAGCGAATTGACTGGCATGCAACAAGAAGCACTGCTGCGCATTGCTCTCTTACAGTGAGCGATCATGGGGATGGTGGAGCGCAACTGAAATTTTCCTTTTGTGGCTCTCCCCTTCCAAGTAGAGTTATTACTGGTCAACCATAAACTCACACCTAACTAGGAGAGGGCTGGTTGGGTGTGGATTACTTAAGCTTAGTCTCTACGTCAGAAACCTCTGGGGAGAATACCGTTGAGAATTGTTAGCTTTGTAAGATGTAGTACATCTAATGGGCGGAAGTGGTGTCCTGTCAAGTGGCACGCCTACCACGTGCGCGGTCTTGGGATCAAATTCGTGGTTGTGCGTCGCCAGCCCGGACCACCAAAGCCTTCCAAACCTCCGGGATCGAATAGTTGGCACCATACTTCTGACAGGATAGAAACACTGACTTGTCCATAGGCTGGCCCCCGCAAATTATTGTATAAGCCAAATCGCATTCAAATCGCCACTGCGAATGTACAAATGAAATTATAATGCGTGACGTATCCCAAAGAGGATTGATCAACGGGAGATGCTTTATTCTTTTTTAATGTAATTCGTCTAATAGAGTCAGGTCAAGGTGAGGTATATCGTTTGAAGTGGAACAAACCACTAATACTTCCATAAAGTAGTTGTAATGAGCGGTCATAGTTAGCGATCGCACGTGCGATTAGGCGACTAGTCTATAATGAAAAATATGCGTATAGATTAGGCGAGTAACTGATAAGTTGATCGCTTAATGGTTGAAGCTTCACACGAATACGTATCCTTCCCTTACCGCCTACTCGGCCAAACGCATAATCGATACGTATACTTATCTTTTCGAATCTTCGCTTAATCGCCTAATCGCACGTATGGTCGCCAACTATGAACGCCCCATAAGAAGATCTCAGAACTGCATCGTTATAAGAGATGAGACTTTTTGAACGTTTGTGTTGCTCTCAGACTTTGGCTTATAACTGTGATGCCATATGTTCTGTTATACTCGGGCGGTCATAAGGTTTTGAAACATTGCAAGAAATAAATAATCAAATCACCGATTTATCAGTGCGACGTGTTTAACTAGTCTCATGGAAGCATTGTCAATTATGCAAGTAAGAATTCATTTCTAAGAAAGACTTTCTCGTAATCTTGGCATGAGAGTTGATTGATACGGTTTTGTTGTAGTCTGTCCAAGACTGCAGTATTTTGCTTAAGTTTACGTTTCGGCCTCTTCGCCTTCTCAAAGCCTAGATCTTTGTCGCCGGTGCGCAAGGTTCACCCCCAAAAAAAGCACACTTTAGCGCAGAACCTACTTCATGGATGGCCGATAGCCCTCGCGCGACAAAGAACGAGGGTCTGACGAAGGCGAAAAGCCAAAACGTAAGTCCAATGAAAGTACTGAAATTTTTGACAGAACTCGTTTCATTCTGGGAAGTTACTCCAACCTTTATTCGACTTGTGCTTACTGATAAAGATCCCCGTCGAACCTGCGTAATTCTTCCCAATAATTCTCATGTAACAAATTTTACCTACGGTGGTCTTCTTTTTCTTAGCGTTGTTGTCCAACTATTGTCAGGTACGCTTCTTCCACCAATGTTTTCCATCGGTCCCGGTTCCATGTATCGTCAGCAGACAGGTCCGCAGCATTCATGTCTTGCTTCAGGTTACCAACCATCGTTTTCATATTTAGTAGGTGGTCTTCCTACTAAATATTAGTCATTTGTTGATGGATGGCAGCGACAAAAACAATGGCGAGCAGCGATGTGGAATGATAAACGAACCTGTAGAGTGCGATGACGTTAGCATGATTCATTTACTTCATTCATCATTAACCCAAAGGAAGTGTCGAGATTCACGACCTTTTGGAGAGTTTATGGTAAGCGCCAAAAGGAAGCAGAGCTCCTTTTGTGAAATACTACGTCCTCAAAATTGAAAGCAGAATGCAAAAAGCGGCTCTGCTTCTCTGAGCACGCAATCAGCACGAGCGCCTGTCTGTCAGGTGTACGGACTATGTACTTGAACAGTCCTTAGAATGGCGTTAAATTGCCGCTCTTGTCTGTGCTCTCTCACCTTAACGGCGAATAATAACGGCTATGACTTCGGACCTTGGAATATTTTTCACACAGCAAACAGCTCATCAAGTTCGCATTCCTCCCCTCTCCAGAACATGGGCTGATGCTTCGAGCTCTTCCTTTTAGCGCCGGAAGTTGAGTTAGCAGCTGTACTCTGAATGTCTGTCCTCTAGCCTTAGGTGACAGAGAGCATGGAGAAAAGTTCAGGTAACCTTGCCATCCGTCAATTCGTAGTCAATATTTGATTTGATTTGATTTGATTTATTACACGGGCAAGCCCGTGTGAATGAATAAACACAAACTAAAGCCTTGGAAAATGATCCACATACATGACATAGGAACATAAACTTACTTATAAAAATAAAAAAAGTGCTAGTAACGAAGTAATAAATATATGTGACAGTGGGCAGTCCCCCACTTGCCAGAGTGTCCTCCTTTCATCAAGCTGAGCTATTATTCCTTCATTTTCATTAAACAGTCCTCAGCTTACGCGATGATTCTTCTCTACTTTTGAGCTCTAATTGTAAGGTGGGGTTACACTCTTCACATCATCTCTCTGCCTGTGATCTCACCTTCGTTTCTCCTCTGTCTTTTCGTATGTGTTCCCTTCCATATGTAGTTGCCTGCATACCGATGTGTAAAATCTGATCATGTTCTGTTTTATGTCATGTAAGAAATATGATGCTAACCATAAGTGAGCTGGGGTACCACGAGGCAGCGGGGCATCTCTCAAGCGCGATGGCATAAGCCTGAGCCTAAGAAGGAGGGGGTAGACTGTGAACAGTTGTTGTCATTCCGTGATTTTGCAGAAACCAACTTTCGGCACATTGCGCCTAATTCCAAGGTTGGCGCAAGCACCACGCAACGAAGTTGACTCGTCCAAGAGCTAAGATTAGTAGCCACAAGCCAGCTTTGTAAGATACTAGCGCAGCAGCCGCGCACTTTCGAGCCGCGACAACGGCACATCTGTGCTACACGTGGGCTGCTCTATCCCATCCAATGAATAGACTCTTTGAGACAACTTCTGCCGGGGGTGTTGCTTTAGATCTGACTGACTTATAAAGCATTCCATAAATGCACCTCAGTGCCTGTGGAAGGACAAGGCACTCATGATAACCACGTTACGCTTTGTTCAATATCCATCGATTATTTGTTCTACCTACATGCGCCCGGTCAGGACTACATATATGATACTAATAAGTCCTTCATAGTCATGATGAAGTGCTACTTTCAATAAGATTCTCTCAATGTCACTGTTTGTAAAAGCTATAGGAGTTGAAAGCACACATTTGAACTGCTGTCAGGTGAAAGTGCAACGTTCAGTTGCACTTCATAATCACTTTTATTTGAACGTAATCGTCAGCTAGAACTCCACTCAATACTGTAGTTATTGACCCAACGAATGGCGGGACTTTTCGTACGAATTCGGTGCATTTTTGGCTATTTTCTGTGAAGCTTTCACCATATCGAATTTTTCTATGTGGCACAAAATACTTATCTCTGCCGTGATTCTGATTGTAATTTTGGTCAGTAAAAATCGAAGCGGATATCAATCCCACAAAAGGGTCTCAGCCAGTTAGCATTATGTTTTGCAACAGTTCATATCACCTGAAATAATTCAATTCTCGTAGGGGAAGGAAACTCCAGAATGTGTGTAAAGCGAACGCGAAATGCACCTCAGGGGGTTTCCTTTCCCTGCCCAAAATTGAAACTCCTGTGTGCGGCAGCAATTGTCGTATCAGCTCTACTTATTGTATGAGATCTTTCTTACGATCATTCCACGTTGAAAGCACGCCTTCTCTGTCAAGTTAAGATCCCCAACAAAATTCTATCAAGATGGATGTGAAGCGAGTGGTAGCCTCTTCTGTGGATATTCTGCGGGTGTCACCAGTTATTACTTTGTGACGGGTACCCGAAGGAGGCCCGCTGCACGACCAGCAGACAGAGACGCAGACGGGCCAGCGGACGAGTCGCAGCGCGTGCTGTTCTGATTTCACGTCAAATTGAACGGAATGTTCCATACTACGCCTCACATGAGACGACCCCGTGATGCTCTCACCCTGTGGGCAATGAACTTTGCAGGTGCTTTCCAAGCATTCGGGCGAGCTTTTTACTGGAACTAGTTTCCTGCATTTTTTGTGATGGTGCTCACTAATGATTGTAAAACCTGAGCTGAGTGATGTCCTTGTACTGGAGTCGTCGGAGAGTCACTTTCTTATCACGTTCAGAGGGAATATGAACTTTTAGCTCCTCTTGATGTTGAAGTGGACTGAGCGTCATGATGACGACTAGAGCAGCTCGCAGCGAATATTTGAAAGGGGGATGCCACGCGAAAGTGCAGCTGCACTATAGGTCCCCATTGATTTGAACTCGTTCGTCACGCAACCCCTTTCAGTCAGTCGACGCTGTGTGTACTTCCGCGTAGTTTCTCCTTATTTTCTTATATCATTGTCGTTATCCCTTCGCATTACTTGACATAGTTTCACTGCTCGCCGAATCTGATAGTGTCTATGGACAGATTTGCAATATAAAGAGTGCCAAAAAAACCAAGCAAATGAGCACCACAGTGTGAAAGCATGGTCCATCACTAGACCATGCTCTCACCGGGAATTATTATTGCAGTTATGGTCTTTTTCCATCAATACTTTATAATGCCTTGTCTTCAACTCCTCCTGAACAAGGTTGAGATGATACCGAAATGCTACTGTGAATGCAAGTTTCACTGTTCCCACGTTTTCTGAATGAAGTCGAATACGTGACGCATCCCAAAGCGAGTTCCTCTCACACTCTTCTCAAATCACACACTTCCATTCAGAAGCAGTTTGGTGTAGATTTCTTGTGCGACTAGATTGACAGAGTGCGGAGCTCACATTGGATCCTGTCGAGCGAGAATCAGATTTTGTGATATCCTTTGCGAATTCAAGCTTTGTAATGAAATTCGCTCACATTATGGTGAATTGTGGTTTTGTGGGGGGGGGGATTCCCTTGTTTGATTGATTGATAAGAATATGAAAACCAAAGTGATAAGTGCTGACGTTTTGTGGATGATTGGCAGGAGCACGTGGGAACAGTCTCTCCAAGAACCAGTATTTGACGGATACTTTCAGCTAAATCTTTACAATTGATGGCGTAGAGGATTAGCTGCTTGAAAAACGAACATCACGAGGGAGGGTCGACGTCGCATTGAGTTCTAAGCACGATCCCTGTCCATATGATGTTCATAGACGATGATGTTTGGTAATGTGGCATTGAGACCCCATCACAATCATATTCAAACACAATCGGGCTCCATGCTCCCAAGGGGAGGCATATAGGATTTTTTGCGAGCATACTTTTCGAAATTCCTTCTAGATTTGTTGAAATTTTTCCTGAAATCCTTGCAATCTGCTCCTTCTTCTGCCTCTCCGAAAACACAACCCCTTTCCGTCGAATATGACCCCCTCCCTAGAATCACAAAATATGACCCCTCGTTGACCATGCCCGCAATACGAGTACTGGTACAGCAATCTGGCGCACGTGGCAATTTAAATGGTTATGAGTGGCCCGCTCTGAAGACTCATCGATTTTATTGCAGGTGCAGCGACCGCACGAAAGTGAAAAACATTCAAGCAGACCGACTAAATGGCATGAAAGGCGTGGTAATGAAAACGTGATGCGTGCACGATATTACATTGTAAATTGGCTGGCGCCTCGTGGATTAATCACCTCAGAGATTGCGGTTAATTTGGTTCTCCATCGCGCTCGTTCGGCGATGTGAAATCGAGATAGTGACAAGAGGATCCACTTTTACGCGTATAGTCCGGGGTCCCAGTTGAGGTCAACACAAACGGCATCCCGCTCTCGGGAGGAACCAACATTGAAATGAAAAAACCCGCATTTGGCTCTCTGGTGTAGAAATGTAGGAGGAGATGAGTAAGAGAGGGAAGAGTAGAACTTACAATCAGGTGGGATATAAAGTGCTTCCGGGAAGATTTACTAGATTTTCTCAGTTATGCTCGTATAACTCTGCGGAATTTGAAAGTTTTACTTTGAGAAAACAGATGTCTCATATTCTGTTAAAAACGCGTAGAATTAACCAAAAATTTGTGGTGGAAGGGGGCAAGCAACAAGTGCTTGGGTTCCGTTTCGTACGGGTAATTGGGCGGAAGTCAAACCACAACTGAATTGGAAAAACTAGATCCAGGTTAGACGGAAGGTGGGACCTCATCTGGGGAAGGTCAAATTTTACACCAATCCCTTGGCACATCCGTCATCCTGGCTACTGCTCTGGTCATTCAGGTCTACCAGATTTTTTTTCAGTAAGCGCTTTTCGCAGTTGAAGAGTGCAAAGGAATAAAATTTCTCATATTCTTGGAGAACGGTTGAAGATTTTTAAGCAACTATTGAACCCTAGAGCGATCGAACGGTTCGAATGGGAAAGCCGTTGCTCGTCCAATTGCAGAAAACATAAGAGATAACCGGTCACGTGCTAGCAGGACACTATGTGGGTGTGGTGGTAAACAAACAACAAAAGGACGCATGTCCACATCGAGGAGTTTTAGCATTTCTGCATTGTCCAGAGAGAATGGCTGCCAGCTTAAGCAGTTTCTCCCACCCCAGTTATGTTACACGGTCGTGGAGCCAGGGTCAATTCCGCTCCTGCGCGAGTCAGACGTGGGGATCATATTTTGATATTTTAAGAAGTGTGGAATCTATCAGGATGGGTACCTCGTTTGCGGAAACCATATGCAGAAGAATCTTCGTGAACTTGGAAGAAATTCAGCGAAATACGAAATGAGAACATGGAGCAATTTTGATTTCGAAATTTTAGCAACTTTTGCTGTTTTTTTAATTAAGAGTTGTACATATTTCTTAATGCAATATTCGGAGTGCGTGGCGTATCCAAAAAATCAATCAAAATGTTTTTACTTATCCTAATGAGATGCATAGGGAATGGTCAAAGGTCATACCCCAGAATCAAACTGGTGTGGTTCTTGCACACACATATGAGTGTATTGGTGCGAAAATAGGCCGATAGCGAAGAAAGGAGGAAACGAATCGTCGAAAACGCTTAGGCTTAAGAGTTCACTCAGCCTCGGAATCGGCTGTGCCTAGGCAATGAGGACTAAGCGCGAGGATGAGGGTATGAGGCGAGAGAGCGCATTAGATGAGAGGGCGCCAGACAACAGCCTGATGAACGGAAAAATTGCAGCTGCTGCAGCTCACTTTGCAATGTGCTAGCGCATGTGACACTTTCTGAGCTATGAACGTCGGTGTGACATCTGCAAAGGCCATTTCTGTGAAAAACATAGCACTTTGAAATGTAATCACGCCATTGGCGACCAACGGCCACAACACCGAGTGCAGTCCATTTCATAGTAAACATGTGAGTGGCATAACAACGTAACGATTTCCTCGCTCGAGGTATTCCTCTCGCATTCATAGATTCGCCATATCGTTATCATTATCCTGCCAAACATGGATGATGAGCAAATATTCACCAATCTGTTTATTTTTTCTTTAGAGCGTATGAAACTCCAATTTGGAGACGATTTGCAGAAGCCAAAGCCAAAGCCAAATCTTGGGGTAAGTGATAATCGAGGGTCGAATTCCTTCGAGCAGACCGTGAAGTGGAGAAAGGCGCCGTTCTCACGCACGGGGTCCAGAGATAAAATCCCGAGTCGAATCTCGTCCGATCTCCCCTATGCAGTTTGTAGCACTTCCACATAACTGTACGCTTTTTTACCTCATTTCCTGAGCCTTTTATTTTGCAGGAAAGGAGCCCAGAAAAAAAACCGCAAAAATAAAATAGGGCAGCTGTGCACTAGTCTAAAGAGCTATGAACGGGAGCTAAGTACGGGGCGTCTTTTCTGAAAAGATTGTTCAGGCCCTGTTCAGAGATGGCCGCCGACGCGAAAAAAAAACGCAGAGGCGAAATGAAATGGCATAATTTATCGATCGAGCGAAAACGCAAAGGAGAAACGTCAAGTGGGAGGATCGACGAGAATGACCGTCCGTCTCAAGAAGTCGATACCTATGAAATCCCTGACTGAAATTCGCCTACGCCGTCGCCTACGCCGGACGTTTCGCTTATGCGTTTCCCAATTTCCCAATCGATCCTAATCTAAATCTTGGCGGAGACTACATTTCGTTTCGCCTGCGCGTTTCTCTTCGCGTGAGCGAACACCCTGAATAGGGCCACAGCGTTGAAAATGTAATTTTATTTATCGGTCCTCATGGGATTGCCTTAAATGGATAAAATGAATGCCTCAAAAGGATTAGCAGTGCACCTATGACATGCCGCGGCAAAACTCGTCTTCGGATCCAAGAATTAGACGAGCAGCTACAGATAAGAAAAACCATACCATATTGCCCGCTTAGCTGAGATTTCGTGCTCTAATCAGAAACGCGACGCGAAGACACGCGTTGCGCGCACCGCCCGTATTTTTTTAGCTGCGCCCTGCCGTGTAGGCTGATTCATCCTTTCTGTATTGATCTGTCGTGGCATGCTGTGCTGCGCTATTTTCTGCGAAATAAATTTTCTCTTTTCGGGAATTTCGATTCTCATTTTTGTGTTTTCAGCTCAGTGATAGGACTTCTAACGTGCTGAATTCATTACGCGATGGTATAGTCGAGTTTTGGTGTGTTATCAAGTAAACAAGATATTGCAGGCAGTTGGGTTAAAGTGGTTGTTATTCGTACTTGCACTATGGGTGAGGGCGGCAGCAGCAAAGACGCTGGCAAGACTAATGCCACGGCCAAGCCTGACGTCGGCGGCAAGAAGGAGAAGAAAGCCGTAGATATCAAGAAGTTCTGTGTCGACCTGCTCACAGGAGGTACTGCGGCCGCTATCTCGAAAACTGCCGTCGCTCCTATCGAGAGAGTCAAGCTGTTACTTCAGGTCTGTTTTGTCAAAACCGTACAATTCTTTCCCTTCGATGGCACTTGTTGAAGTGTGATTTACTGGCAAAAGATCCGATCATTTTCCCTAAAATTACTCTAGGAGCAGATGCTAGGCCTGATCAAAGCATGGCTTCCATTTTCACAGGCAGCCCTCTTTGGTTCGCGGTTCGCCACAAGTATTTGACCAGATTACCCATGGGAAAGTGCCTCGAGTTATGCACCCCGCCCAGCCTGGTGGCACTACCATGTTTTCCGAACCTGAACGACCCATGTGGTGCTCCCTTTAGGGCCTTCGAAGAATTTCACTGACGGCTCGTGCCGGGTGACGTCAAAGCGATCGCGCGGCGAAAGGGCGAGGGAAGAGGTGGGCGAATCTGTCGTCAGCTAGCAAGGTCGCGCCGCTCACGCGGCGTGCGGCGTTTCGCGCGGCAAATACGTCGTGATGATTAGATAGATATTAGAGTCCGATGAGTAGGCGCAACCGTAATCCATGACTGTTGGCGCGTAATTCAAATCGGTGCCACGTGGCATCGGCTGTCGTTTTGGAATGCTGCGTGTTTTTTTGGATGGCCTCCCGAGGGCGGCTTCGGTGTGTGGGGGGTAGTGAGGGCTCGCAGTCGGAGCACCATACCCCCTCACCGCGTTAACACTGGAGTGTGCGTGTGCGCGGAAGCATGGTAATAGCGCGCTCCAGCGTCAACGTGGATACGGTTGCGCTCACTCATCGGACTGCGAAAACCGTTTTGTGTCGTGATGGCACTGTGGCGTTATTGGCGCTGGAGCAAGGCGGTTCAAGACCATGTTAAATCTTTCGATAGTTCGGCTCAATATTCAAGAATGAGTTCTAATGGGTAACTGGAGCTGGCTGCTGATTAGTGCACGGCCGTCGTCGCTCTTGGCTGCTTAGGTCCTTTGAAGTGATGAACTCACTAGGACGGCGTAAAATACTTATAACAACTAAAGATGTAACCTACCACATCAAAGTAGACATTCTTAAAAAAGTTTGTTTTTTCAAGGTTCAAGATGCCTCGAAAACAATTTCGGCTGAAAAACGGTACAAAGGTATCATCGATGTGTTGGTGCGTGTACCGAAGGAA
>KZ351443.1:1946-13575 GCA_002352805.1 Teladorsagia circumcincta | reverse complement strand
TTGCTCAAACTAATGCTTTGTTGACTTCGATTCAAGCATTCGAAAAAAACTGGGCTCGAGTTCTTTCAAAACAGAAAAAGCAGTATAAGAAAGAGAATGAAATGCTCTTCTAATAGATGTGCGACAGTACAGCAATCAAAAGTAAATTTAAACCAAAAAATGTCTAATAAAATATGGCACATCAAAACCGGCATTAATTTCGGGACAACCTAATATACTGCCGTCCGCTGCTATGCCACGCTGATGTGGTACACGAATACCGTTGAACAAGGAGATTCATCTTTGCCACCGTATACAAGCAAGCTGGGTATAGCCGATGTGCAATGACCTGAGATACGATGAGAAGTGCAGCGCAAAACCAAGTTGAAACCACAGCAAGAAGGTCGTTGAAGCGGAGAAAGGCAATGTCCCACAACGGTCAATGGGTTATTTATACATACGGCTGTGCGATGACATTCCATGTTTTCAGAAGCACAAGCTTTCAAGAACATCAATCATTCTGGTAACGTAAAATGTTGTGAAAAAACGGTAAGTTACGGCAAATGTTGATGACAGTACGTGCGGCGCAGCGTTTTTTTCAGTTCCTGACGAAGATATTCTCAGGAAATCTTCTCATATTCACATTCAACATATTATGTAAAATCAGCTAAGAAGATACTTATAGCGATACTCCCGCAGGCAAATCCCACTTGTGTAGACGCTGGAGATACGTTTTCATTTCCCGTATTCTTCGCTCGCAGCGAGCTAGCCCAAGCCTCGCCATCGTAAATTATTGGATAACCAGTGGTGTAGTTTCCGGTAACTCGCGAAGAGGCGAATGACTGACGCCTAGTCTCACGGCAATGGTAACATATAGTTGAGCGCTTTTACAAATTGACCGCCAGTGCAATACTCCAAGCAGGGAGCGCATAACCTTCTCTCATCTACAAGACGTCTCTTATGCTCCACCGAAGTGACTATGTGACATGAGTCAGAGTAGTGCTCCCCCCATTGCTTCACAAAAAACGCAACGCGTCTATCGTTCCTCTCTGAGATGAGTCTCTCCCCGCTCGAATCTCCTCGGTGGGCGTTGGTTTTTCCAGTAAAGCTTGGATGCTTCTTCGGAAGCTTGATTCGCCTATCGTAATCGGCGTATTTCCCGGTCAACTTCACGCCATCTCATCGCAAGTTCAGGATTTTCAGGCCCTTGAGCATTTCTCGGCAGATCATCTCCTCGTTCTTGATTCTCGGCTGTGGTGGGCTCATCGGCTGCGCATCTGCTCGCTACTGATTCTCAGCTTCTGGAGGGTTTCTTGGTTGCTCGTGTTCTGGTTCCTGATTTTCAGGCTCTATCGGTTGCGCATCTTCTCGTTCTGCTTCTAAATCATGAATCCCTTTCATAAACTGAGCGTTTTGGAGCATGATTCTTGTTCTTGTGCTTCCCAAAGAACGCCCTCCCCGACCGCCGGAGGCTCTTGCTGATCAATCGCCTGCTGATCAAACATTTCAACGTTGTTTCTCTGCTGAATAAGCTCGTCCAATGTGGATTGCATCTGAAGGAGTTTCTCAATTACGGATTCTTGGAAAGCTGTCGAGTTTACATATTCTCGCCTTGGAGGGCAGCACGAAGGTCACTGACAAGAGAGAGTAAGTCGGTGTCCATCACGAAGCTAAAGTTGATCCGCTACTGCTGTCTCGATGATTTTGGTGTCCATGAGAAGAGGATCGCCTTCATTGTTCAACTGATCTTTTCCCATCCAGGATTTCACATCGTTGCGGGGATGGCACCTCTAGCGATGAGTAACGGCGGCACGCTGAATAACGTACGGAAGTAACATCGGACAAATAGGAATTCTAGGCGCATTCTGTCGCACGTGATCTCCAGCAGTTCCAATTCATGGAAACGTTCTTTCCAGTCGGCCTTAGATGTATGGAGCTCTCGGATGCGCGAACTTGAGGAAGAGGTCCTTTTAGTGCATTCGTAGAACCCCTGACAACGGGCGACGATATTCTTGCAGAGTTGCTCTGGCTCAAGAAGCGAGGGAACAGCGCGGGGCAGTTTCCAATGTTTCTGTATCTCTTCTTTCAGGGCGCTCTTGCAGTCGGTTAGTTCTTGCTAGAGGGCAGTGCACAATTCGGGTAAGTGCCTGATTTCACCATAATAGCATCAGTGCTTCTTTAGTAGGATGCTCGCCTGCCGCGGGCGGCCCAAGTTTGTTTCCCGGCCGATGCACCGTAAACGATATATTGATGTGTCATTGCGTAAGAGCAAACTATAAATGGGTATAGCAGATGTGCAATGATTTGAGATACGATGAAAAAAAAAGTAGCGCTAGACCAAGTTGAAACCACAGCAAGAAAGGCGTTGCAGCGGAGAAAAGCAATGTCCCACAACTGTCCATGAGTCAGCTGTGCGGAGCAGGGCGTTTTTGCCAGTTCTGGAGAAGATATTTTCAGACACATTCAATGTATTATGTGAACTCAGCTAAGAAGATCGCTGTAGCGATGAACCAAATGAATTCGTAGTCATGCTGGTAGTTACAGATTCCACCAGCCAAACCAATTTTGCATTTGTTGGAGGGAATACTACCGTTGAAATACTCACCGATTGAAGACTTCGAAAGGATGTCTGTAATCGTTGTCGAAAAGAAGGCCTTAGGCCGATGTCAGTCTGCTAGTCCAACGAATCGCTGGGTACGAGCACCAGCGGTTCGAACGACGTATAAGCGGTTCCAAAGATGTACCAGCGACTCGGCAGTGTTTGAAAGTGGCTGTTCTAGACTCCCATGATGGGGTGTCTTGACCCGTCACTTTCAAACACTTTCGAATCGCTGGCCATCTTTCGGATCGCTGATACATCTTTGGAACCGCTGGTGCTTGTACCCAGCTAAGAAGATCGCTGTAGCGATAAACCAAATGAATTCGTAATCTGGATAGTTGCAAAGTCTGATATCGACCTAAAACAGTTCAGAAAGGTCTGCGCCAGCCTCGAGCTGGAATGCTAGGAGACTTCAACTGTAATCGATCGATTATGCACAACCGCTCCCATGAACTTGATTTGCAAGACATCGTGATAAATGTGATCACAGTACCACATGCAATGATTGCTAATTACGTGTACTCAAAAAGGGTGCGTTTTTGAGTATATGCGGCAAAAGAGCTTCAGAAAAAATTTTCAATTATCAGGAAAGGTTTAACTTTTCCATCATGCAATGCGGACCCTATTTTAATTGAGGGTGTGTATCAGATCGGCACACAATTTTTGAGAGTCTTCACATGAGCTGTTGTAAAATTTTTGGATAAGTATTGAAACTTTTATAGATGTCCTGCAACTCAGCACGCAAGCTATCCGACAGGTTAGCTACTTGGTTAGCTTGTTGCTTTCTTCAGCCGAAATTCAACTTCTTCGAAACCTATTTCTGAGCCTCTTTCTTCATGACTACCATTAGAATCTTCCATACGCCAAGCTATTGGAGGACTAACAACAAGATGGTCGAGGGCACGCTTTCTTGATACACGATACCCGATGCGCTTTCTTCTACTCAGGGTTCTCTGCTTTTATGTGAAGATGATCCACCCTCTAACAACCCCGTGACTGGCAATCTCGATGTTCTATCCGGCGTCATTGCAAAGGAGACTGAGCAGAAAGGGCGCTATTTGTCGAAGCGCTTTTGGTGTTAAAAGGTGAAAGAACTGAGACATCTCAATCAAGTCGCTGAAGTTTGAATATGGATTTTTTTCTCTCACATGCTCCGAGCTCAGATCAGCTCCGAGCCCGATCTGACATCATCGTGTTCCTGCTGGTTTCCCATAGTTCCTTCGGATGACCATCCACCATAGTCATCGGCGATGTGTACTGGATGCAATGTGCTAGAAATTCCACAAGTCGCCGTAGCTCAGCTCAATAGATCGGGTGTTCTGAAAGCAGGAGCCCAGCTCTACCTTCCCTTGTTGTTGAAGGAATATGAGAGGGGCTGTGAGGACACTAAATAATACCAGCGTCAGTGATGAAGATGACCGTCGACCAGGGTGAATGGCGGTCGAGGAATCCCTCGACCATGACTCTCTGCTGTGTGAGAGTAGTTTGCTTGCGCCGACGGACAACCGTCTGCTCCTCTCTCTAGATCACCTTCTGGAAAAGAAATTTTTGCTTCAATCACCTTGATGAAAAAATCGACATCCAATTTTTTTTCGACTAGAGCTCTATGAAATACTTCAAGAAAGACATTGATCATCTAACCTCGCGTTGGCGATATGTCGATTATTATGGTGATGCATACCGTGTTGAATAAATACATCAGAGATGTCTCAAAAATTATGTGCCGACCTAACACTTCTACTCTCCATGCCTAACGTTTTAGCAAGTGAGAGGTATGATTTGTCAGATGGCGTTGGAACGAGCCTCAACCTTTTTTGACTCGAAGAACTTCGAGTTCCAGTCTTGCGAGGTTTTAATCCTACCGTTAGATGGGAAGATGCTCATTGGTCATTCGATGGATATACTATTTCATTCCAAGGATTCAGAAAGAAAATATTACTGCTCCGCGAATCGTGATGAGAAAAAAACGATACTTGATAATCGAAAAAAAAGGATTTGGGATCTCCAAACGTCTCCATTCTACTGCATGCAAACTTGCATTGTGAAGCTTCAAACCCGGAGAATATACTGACGAAACTACGTTGGAAATTGTATTTACACATTGTTTTGCTTAGTGAGATTCTTCATGGCCTCTATCGTGTTCCTCCGCTCTGCCCACTGGTGACGTCGGACTTACGATCTTCTCTCCTTCACATCAAAACTAGCATGACCATTAATTTACATGGAGGTGCCAGAACCTCCATGTAATTTTTTAGATGCTTTACGTCAAGGGAAGTATAGTTCTGAGGTATAGAAGGGTCCTTTCATTTGCAACTAGGTAAGCAAGCGTGGTCGAGTCGTTCGGTTGAGGATTTATTGTGGAGGGCTGAATCCTCAGTCGAGGAGCTGCTCGCGTATCCAAAGATTAGGCGCTCCAGCAAACGAAGACAATCGAAAGTGACAACATCGGAAGAGCGGTTTTTCGGTTTTGTTTTTCAATGTTGAGTTTATGATGAAAAGATAGCTGATTAAGAATTAAGGTAAGGGAGGTCAGTGGTGCAGGGATGAGGAAAAACCACGAGAAGTAGCCCAAAGCCTAAAAAATTGTGACCCTTCTCCTTCCTCTTTGTTCCTCATTGATGCATCTCTTACCTGTGCTGTGAATTTTTCCGTGGTGGAAATTTTCTTCTAGCTATTGTTTATTACTTGTGAGCACATAGTAATCGTTATAGCGGAATTTGGAAGCTACTCGATTACAAACTAAGAAACTAGAAAGCTTTGAAAATTGGCACACCTTCTTAGTTTTTGAGCTTATGTCAAAACAATTCCAAATTTCATAGTCATGACGAAAAAGCTTATAGTCTTGCACAACATCCTATCCCATAATTTTGATAACAGAATGGATCTATTTCAAGTATTTTAGGGTAAAGTGACACTCACTGGGCAGGTTGCGGGACCGGCGTCGATTCATTGTTGCACTTGTACACAGATACTTGTAATATTAACAGCAAAACATAATGAAATAGCAGGTTTAGCACATAATTAGGGAAGGGAAGGATGACCAAAGAAAACTCTACCAGGATTAGAAAAAATATGCTGTTGCAGCGATAGTGGACATTTGAATTTGATGGTAGCAATTGTCACTGACAGGGCCGAAAGGGTTAAACAAGAACCCCTCTTGAAATAGGGGACGGACGTGTCGGACGAGCTGTTTCAATCAACTCGTAATACTTGCTGGCTCGTGGCAGCAAGAAATGTAACTGCAATCACGTATGCAACAATGTCGTGTCCTTAGAAAGCTCGCTTCACTTTTACTAAATAGACTTCCCCTTATTCGACACCGACCTTATCATGGAGTCCTCTTCCGAACCTAAACACTAAAACAGTCACTTGTGAAATAGCGGCACTCACTGAATTGAATGAATCTGATTACAAGTTGAACAGCGGTCTCAACATAATTTAACTGGGACTGTCAGAAATTCAAGTGTGTAAATAAAATATGCGTCAGTACAAGGAAACGCATTACTGAATCACACAACGGCAAGGGAACGGTAATATTGCACAAATTTATTTATTTATCTTTATGTTTATTATGCGTTCATGACACGCCAGTTACAACAAGTCAAACGGGACTGACTGCATTACTCAGACAAGAAAAAAAGGGACGTCAACTGATAAACTATTAGGTTGAGTCATAAGTAATTGCCGATTTCACAAAAAATTTCAAAAGTTCACAACTTTCTTTTGAACCATCTTGATCAAGTACCATATCAACCACAGATGTGCACAAGTGTATACTATCTATCCGCAAGTGAATGGGTACCTCTCTTGCGGAACTACGCAATCTTCAACATCAAGAACCAGTGGAAGTCTGTTTTGAAGTGCTCGCGATCATCGTAGTTTTTCTCATTAGGAAAACGAGCAAGCAAGAGGATCAAGTGATGGTTGGTTTTTGACTCATCTATGGATTATGAAGAGCCGGAGAGAACGGTTAGGTCGTGTTTCTGTATAGCATTCTGGCATTCCCTCGTTACATGTGGGTTGGGAGCTGCCGCGTAGTGGAACAATTTCATGTATTGGGAGCCTAAGTTTTGCGATATGCCAAGCGAGTTTATTCGGTTGTAAGCAGTAGGTGTGCGCGCCAACAACGGTGATATTGCTTGAGGCCTATAATGAAGCAATCCTACAATCAGGAAGCGGAACCTACTCCAGGTGAAGTTCACATATTAGGGCTCGTTGCCGCTGTTGAGCGGCACGTTCCCACTGACGCTTGCGTATGTTGCTTGGGTAGACTGCGCACTCCTCAAACCCAGTGACCGATTCTCCTGCCAGTCGAAACTACGACTACTGAACAGCAAACTTTGGGAGATGATCACATGTGTGTTCCGAGCCAGCTCGTCCAACTCGTAAGGATCCATATCTCCAGCGTACACAATTTCTCCTTGGCTCAAAGGGAACGACACATGGTGCACTGGGAGGACTGAAGGTCCACCGTACTCTGACGGGATCTGGTGCCGGGTTGCTCTTCCATTCGTTCAATACCTACGGTTATTGGGCGTCTAAAACGTGGTTGCTCTTCAAGGCCGTAGTTGACCTGGCACAGCTTCCCGAGCCATTTTCAGCTGATATTTTCTTTTAGCGACTTTGGTGCTCCAGAATCACAAGAGTTCCGATTGGGTCCTCTTGCTGAGTGCCCCAGACAGAGCTTGTAAAGTTTACAATGACGAACATGTGTTGAAAAGAACGGCATCATTCCTCCCTAAAGACGAGTACTGATGGTAGAATCTCGTAGTGTGAAAGAACATTAAGGTTTCCACCTACTACTCTGCGGAGAACAACACAAACGTTTTTTGAACGACATGGCGAGGGTATGAAAAAATCGGCAATTACTTATGACTCAACCTAATATAATGAACAGCTAATAAAATAGTTGCAAATTAACAAATCTATGGGAAAAAATTAAGATGAATTAATAACGAAGAAGGACTACTGAGAGGAGGGGGCAAAGAATAAGTTGTTCAAGCAAACTGATTCCTTTTCAGCGAACGGGACAATGAAAGGCCTACTCTGAGCCGTATACTCGCACAAATGAAGTCACACGAAGCTAAAAAAGACCCAAGCCTGAAGTCATTAGGGTTTGTGTTGCAGTTGAGGTCAGCACTAGTCGGCATGGTGCACTTG
This sequence comes from Teladorsagia circumcincta, assembly GCA_002352805.1. Classification (NCBI taxonomy): domain Eukaryota; kingdom Metazoa; phylum Nematoda; class Chromadorea; order Rhabditida; family Trichostrongylidae; genus Teladorsagia; species Teladorsagia circumcincta. Next base: position 5,837 of record KZ351443.1, on the reverse strand, counting down.
CGCCCCTTGAGGGTTCATGGGAGTTTACCGGAAAAGCAAGACACGGGTATGCCGCAACCATGTGGAACCGGCAAACTTGGCAAACTTCGCATCGATTCTTAGGCTAGAGCAGTCATAGCCGCGTTTTTGTGTGCGTCTTTTTTGTGCGAGTGTGTGTTTTTTGGGAGGTGCATCTTTAACGGTCAAGGGTTTGATTACTGTAAAATGTTGGGAATGTCTCAGAGTGAAGGCACTCAGCCTGAAAACTAGATATGGGGAACGTGGGGACATCGCCACCACTAAGGACTTCCAACTTTTCCAACAACACCAACAACTTCCAAATTGAGATTTTTAGCGCTAGTTTGAACTGAGAGGAGTCATTACACGATAGTAGGGAGGGAGGTAGTTGCTGCAGCTACCGCGTAATGAGTAGAATAAAGCTGTGGTGTCGAAGCTGCTCATGAAGTTTACCCATTGCGTGACCAAAAGTTTGGAAGCAGCCTCGACGTCCACTGGAAGGCCAAGAAATCCAAAACTTTGATGAACGGCTTCGTAACTCGCTCTCGATTATCTTAAAAGCAGAGACTAGATCAGAAACGATTCTTCTGCGGAGAAGACTCTTCAAATTCAGTTTGCGAAGGCGCTTTTCATAAGGTGGCAGAGTACAAGTATGATCCATACAGGGAAAGCTTTGTAGAATAGGATTCTCGTACTGTCTTCTAAACCTTTCCAAGTTTTTGGATGTCTTAGACGAGATATGGACTCCAGATGGGGCTACAGTATTCTAAAGTTGAAATTTATGATTTGAAGAGCCTAATCCACATTTCAGCATTGACTCCGTGGCTGGATGGGATGTAGACCACCCTGAGCACTTTGTTGCCGATTTCATCCACATGAATGCCCCAGCTCAGATTTTTTCTGAGGGCTTGATTCCTAAGGGTTTTTTATTTGCTCACTATGCCTTTAAGGAATCTTTTCGGAAGATGGATTTCTAGCGGTGTCAATCCGATCGCAAAAAAATCGAAAATTAGTACGTTTCACTAGAATTGATTTCAAAGCTCCAGGAACGGGCCCAGGTGAACGCTCTTTCAACGCAGTTGTTCAGCACTGCCTGGACTTCATGCCACTCAAATTGCGTGTGAGTCACCGCTACTTTTATGTCATTTGCGAATCGGATGCGGCAACGGTGATTCTGCTGCCGATTTTGAGATAACTATGGAGGTCATAGGTGTAGATGAGAAAAAGAAGAGGCGACAGAACAATCCCCCCCCGGGAGACACCTTGTTGTCGAAATGCAGTTTCCAACACTAACGTTCAGCTTACGCCCTAGCAGATAAGACCTAAATCACTCTAAGGAGCATCCCTAACACTAATGCTCTCGAGCTTAGCCAGCAATTTAGAGTGGCAATACTGAATCACACAAATTTCGATACGCTAAGGGCAAGGGAACGATAATTTTGCACAAATTGCTTATAAATGAAACACTCGCTCAAAAGTATGCTAATCAGCTCGCCTGTAATGAAAAAGAAGGAAAACTCCCTGAAATCGCAAACGAGGCCCATTTTCCGTCAATAGAAATTAGAGCGCACACTAGTCTTTCATAGCCTCCATTGTGCCGAAGCTTCTCCTTCAAGCTGGGCAAATTTTCAGGACTTCATAAGAATTGATGTGCACTTGCTCATTCATCAGCTTATCTGTGCGTGTTAATCCTGTTGTAAGTCGTCCTTTCCACTAGTAGGGTCGCAACTAGGTAATACGGACTAGGCCAGTGGGGTAATTGAGGGCCTTGATGCCTTGGAAACCACTACGTGGTGAACACCACTACCCAGTGGTAGAGTCGTGACCACCTAAGATAGACTGGATTATTGAAGTGAGTAAGGCTCTTGATGCCCTCGAAGCTACTATAAGGCGGTGTCTAAAATGCAGACAAAAGGTCAGTCAAGCAATTTAAAGCAGATTTGAGAGTCGTTCTCTACCATCACCTACAGCCGACCTCGCCTAAGTTTAAAACTATCTACGGGAGTTGAGTGAAGAGGGTGGGAGACTGCTCATCACTCCTAATCGTATTCCCGGCTGATTTCCACAATTCGTTAGATCTTCCTTTCGTGTTGGCGCTCTCATCTGCTTATCGTTGTTCCGAATTGGATTCTTCGTCTTCGGCATGACCCGCTAACATCGTTTACCGCCCGATTCGCCTCACTTGACAACTTTTACTGCCAACACTCGTGCGTAATGTACTGAGTTAACTTTTAAAGTGGATACGATTTTTTCGCTCTTATTCATCACGTTGCCCTTTATTTTCGCATTTAAAGTTCAACTCAAAAGAATTTTCGAGGTCAATTTTCACTTCAGCCTTCTCTGACCTCAACATCTCCAGTCATCGAGAGATTACTGCGAGCTTGAGATACCTTAGCCGTTCAGAAAATTTGGTGGAAAAACTCCTTCAAACGATTTCTTCTTGGAGGTTTCTTTTTTCCGGTTTATTTTTATCTTTTCACTAGCGGGTTGGTGAAAGACTAAAAGTGTTGCTTCACTCACTCTGTGCCTTCAAGATTGAACCCTACCCCAACCCTGTGACTCTTCTATATCTTAACGCATCTTCCATATACTTTCACGAGCATCTTAGAAAGTGAAAATATTACCGTATTCCCTCCTCCTTCACATTCCCTTCACTCCATCGAATCACTGCATGAGTTCAATGCCCAGTCTATAATGCCAAAAACAAGGAGAAAGCCGTATGCTATCTTCGTGGGTTTTCTGTCCACGCTCCTGCAGCAATTGTTCTCAGAGAGCTATTCCATGGCTGATCATAGGGTCTCATCCCATGACAAGAAATACACAGTTTCCATTACTGTAAAAGAAATTTTGGCGAAGCAAAACCGTAGAAAGTGACCATTTCCACTGAATGCAGACCTTCCTTTGGTGTTGGTTCTTTGAAATTGTGACTCCCCCTTCTCTGAAAGTTCCTGCGCCGCCATTCTCTATACGATGGCCAAGGATGTTGAGGTCTGCGACAGGTTAACTTGAGAGAACCGCATGCAGCAGCTTGCAGCCGAACATGTCAACAATACCCAAACGGAGATTCGATTCATCGAGTCTGCTTTTTCGAAGGCTCAGCCTCTCATCGTTAGCATTCTAGAGCCCACATCATTGATAGAAGGCTAGCGTCTTTGTGATACCCTTCTTCCTTCTGGATAAATAACATCAAAACCACTTCAGAGCACAAACAAAAACGCACTTTGTCCTAACCTCAAGGGTAGACAGACAAGGAGCTGAAACAGAACTCGACCTGACCCGACTACATCTTACTACTAGTAATGAAATACTTCACAACTGCACATCTCGTCGATGACGACTTTAGCCGAGAAAGTCAGGGTTTTGTGGACATTTCTCGTGATGACACCTGAACATTATCGGGCACTTATGAGATAGTTATTTCTCCGCACAGTTGCAGTCTGTTCTTGAAATTGGATCGCTTTAGAGGCGCACTGAAAGCGAGAGATCACGACGAGATTGGGTTGGATTTACAGTGGAAGTGGGGATGCTCAATAATGCTCTAGTTGCAAAATAAGCAAAAAAATCCGCCAAGTGGACGTGGAGTAGGACCACTTCACGTGCCTATGAACTACCGACAGGACGATGAAGGGTCTTAGTGAGGGATCGTTTGCGGGTGTATTCCTGATAGCCATGATCATTCACATATAATAAGTGATAACGCTTTGTGATAACGTTTTCTACCGAAAGGTAATAATATACGGCGGCTCGAAGTGAAATACTCTTTCAAAACTATAATCGAACGCTGCGCTGTTGGCAAACAGTGGTGGGCGGCAAGGTCAATCCTACGTTGTTACTAGTAACAGGGGGGGGGGGTCTACCTGGTTGGGTTTGGAGGAGAGGGGGTCGTATCCGGTT
>KZ351438.1:7808-19418 GCA_002352805.1 Teladorsagia circumcincta | reverse complement strand
ATCCATATTCAAGCAGAGACAGCTTCAATTAAAGGAATCCTCCGCGGAAAAATCATGATTCTTTTTCACCCATAAATCACTGGCTTGAGACCCATTGTCCACGATAAGATCGGAAAGAACAAAAAATTGCATTTGTTTCGATAAAGAATTTGAAAAACCGGGGAGACTGCTGCGCGTTCGAACTCCCGCCGAAAATTTGGCACAAATGTTAGCGGTGGGAACTTGCTTCGTTTAATGCGGTCACTAATAACTCTTTTCGACCCTTGAACTTACTGCACGAGCACCCTACACTTCTAGCGTATCATATTCTATCGGTTCTTTTGCCTCCATTCTTCAAAATCGAACTCTTTCACACGATCCTTTCACTGCGTCGCCTGATTCGTAGGCTCCCCAAGGCGCACCTCTTTCCATGGCCCGCCTTTGGCTCCGCCCAATTTACCCTCAAAGATCCATGAACTGTGTTTTCATTTGTTTATTCTCTTTAGAAACCGGATCTTCTTGCGTGAATCTTTGTGTGCTGTCTCTAGTGATCACAGCTGGCACAGCCATGTTGGGGAAAGAACGCAACAAGTTTCCGGGGAGGATTCCTTTAATTTTAGTATCTAATTGTTGAAAAAAATAAATTGGTACAGAATGGGAGCAAGGGGTTTATACTAACTCTTGACTTTCCGTTCAGAATGCAACATGCTCATCATCAGCTGAGAGCAGGCTCAAGTGCGTGCGTTGAGGAATTCTTGACACACTGACGGGGAGGAGAGGGGGTCGCTTTGGCCCGGTGGGAGGAAGGGGTTGGGCCGGAACTTCTGGACGTTTAACGGCGAAAATTCTCAGTGGAGCCACTTTTGACGTACAGAATGTATCAAGCCAGTCCAACAGCTCTGAGTGGAACGAATCACTCGTTTACAATGGTACATGAACTCTCGAAATTTGACGAATTTGGAGGAAGTTATGGTTCTGGGAAGTGTAAAAGATCGCACTCATCAAGAATTTTCCTCGTTAATCGAACTAAATTAGCTGTTTCCGTTCGGTTTCGATATCTTCATTAATGCTTAGGAAGATCCCGTCAAAGAACTTCCAAATCTGTTCTCATGAAAAAATTCGTCCAATTCGAAGAAAGTTGTAGCCATTTGAATATCAGTTCAAATCTCAACATAGCAGAAAGCCGCTCCCAACTGGCTGATATTTCTTATGACCAGTTCATCGTTTTTACACCTTTTTCGTGCGGTTCACTGTTAACGGTTTTTTTAACTTCGTCTATTTGCTGAAGGACATTTATGGTGGAGAGTGGACTTAGAGGCAAGAGGGAAAATTCTTGGAAGAAATTCTCGGGAAGAGCTGTACTTAGACTTGTGAACAAGGTCGCTTCATGGACTTGTGGCGCTGGGGGTCGTAATTTGAAGCTCTACTCGACGTTTCGCTTGTCCCTAGTCGAGGGCTGAACGAGGAATCGAATCTCATGACAACCTCATCCCAGATCACTTCCAGTGATCATGAGATGATTACTGTCACCAATATTCCCCGTCCGGCATTCCCAACAACGCTAAAGATTAACTGAAGACTTCCAAATCTCTTGAAAAAGGGTCGGCCAATTTTCAAAATTCTCAGGCTATTACTGCAGAAAACTCGATGTTTTGACTCGAGTGCTTTTCCCACAAATTACTTCTTCAATTTGCGATGCCAGTTACAAGACTGTAATTCTCACCTCAGAAGTGATTTCATCGATGCTGATAGTACTCGCATTCACCGGAAACCATCGAGCTGTCAGTACGTCGTCCGATCGTGCCAGCTCGATCTTGTAACGCTTAATTACTATTGTTATGCTGTGCTTTGCTACCACTCATTACTCTATACAAACTCGATGAATTTGAAACAATTCAGCATTCCATTTTCAAAATTGAACACCCAATTTCTCATCTACCCATAGTTGTTATGAAAAGATGCAGTTTGTAAGATGGGAAAAGAGTTTATTTTTCCTGAAATTTACTTGATTCCGAAGAAGGACTGCCATACCCCGTAGGGTAACTAATTGTATATGAGACCTATAAAGTGGACGTCGCCCCTCCCCCACGAAGAAAGCTGAGACCGTTAGATTTTCCTGAAGATATGGGTGGATCTACGACTCTGATCCGCATTTTTCGGATTACTGAAGCGATAGCCGTCATAAACAAATCAGAACATACGCTCAGCGAAAATGGGAAAGTTTTCAATTTGCCAACAAGTCCCAATACGGTAAAAGAAAAGTATTTTCGGCCTAGATTGCATAGATAGAGTTCCTAGCTGTGGGTAACCTCGGAGAAGGCACACGTCTCTTTGTTAGGGCCGCGGCGGCTTTCAAGGAATCAACTTCGAGGGGTACTTCAATTTCCATGACTATCACAAACTTCCAACATAAGTACTACCGCATTCACAGCCGAAACTTATTCTATTTTATGCACATTGTTGATGGAAATCTGTGAAAAGTAGATAGTGAAAAGTAAGAAAATACCTGAATGATATTGGAATGATCATCAGGATCTCTGACTGCGGTGAAAGTAATGGTGAGCGAATTGTCCTCAGCCACTCTTGTTTTGATGTCGGTTGGTATAGGAAGCTCTGAAGAGCAGGGGAACTCATAAAGCACCCTTCGAAATGCAAGGCTATACAGGTGGGAAGCGGCTAATAGCTGCTCGACAACTCGACAAGTATAGGCAGCGATCAGCCGCTGCACGCTTCATTTTGTGGCACTGCCACTGCCTACTACCATTAGTTGGCACCTCTTTCTACGAGGTATACAGAGAGGGGAAAACGATATTTAGCCCACGTAGCACTTCAGCGATTTTTTCCGTAGCAAAGATTGCCGTCGTTGGTGGAGGTCTTGAAACGAAGGTCCCTTGAAGATTCCTTTTCAGGTGATGCAATCCCTCCATCACTTCCCTCATCCCGCTCAGAATATCACGTCATGTGTTATTGCCGTCGAGCTCAAGAATCGGTTGTGCGTCTTTCACGGATTATTCTTATACATATTATCTAAAGAATGTTCAGAAGAGTCCAAGTAAAGTTTGCGAGGGGTGGGCACGAGCCTTGATCTAGGAAGATAAGCTAACCGACATCGGGCATGAAATGGATGTTATTAACATAAAAGGTTTCTAATACAGTATCTGAACATTACATAGACCGTGGAAAGTAGGTTTTCTGAGCGGAGGAATCGGTACATGAATGAAAGGGTGAATAGAACTCTCGCTCATTTGAAGGAGCGTTGTCTGTATGGGCGGTGCCAACAGTAGCTCAGTAGTACATAAAAGGTTTCTAATCTGTTTTAGGGGCGCCCTAGAAGCCGGGAAAACGAGGGGATAGAAGCCAGTAAAGGGAGGGGAGAGTTAATACGCTTTTGGTGAGCTGAGCGCGTACCGAGGTGGCGGAGCCAAAATCACGGGTTTATGATAGGGTTCTGAGACAGCGTCAAGGCACTGAAAAGTGAATAGACTTGAGGGACCACAGTTGCCCGTTGTACATCGATGTAGCTCCGCCTAATGTGCGCGAAGCCAAGATGTAATGGAAGCTCGAATAATTTTGAATACGGGAAGAAGTATGGAACGCACCAGAATAGGCTGTCTCGAACTCCTTCGTTTCGCTGACCGGGCCTTCAGCGACATCATTTTTTGCACTGACTCGTACACGATAAAACGTTTTCGGTTTGAGACCGACTTGGTAACCAAATTTGTACCTGCAACATGTGTGATGGCTTATGTGAAGACGACTATATACAGGGTGTCCCAAGATTATGGGCGCCTAAACACGGCAATATATTTTAAGCTTCTAAGCGAAGGATGCTGAGTGAATTTATATATAAGTTGACTTGTATGATGTACTACAACGTGGAACAAGTAGACCTCCAAATGCTTACCAATGCGACGATTGCGGACCCAAAGTCGCTTCTTGGGCTACGCGCACGTTGCACGTGAATATTCCTCTGCTATTTTTTCTCACGCTTCCTTCAGTTGCTTCCGGTGACTTAAACTGTGATGAGAAACTGGACACACCTTACCTTCACTTAACGACCACACTGAGAAGCGAGATGGAAGCGAACTTGGTGAAAATGATATCCTTCTTCGGTGCTAGCCAAGTCGTGCAACTGAACCTGGCACCACTCTTGGATGAACATGGCCACGTGAGCTAGAGCACTTTCCTGCTGGGAGGACCTCGGGTTATTCCCACGGTGGGACTCGTGCCGAGCTTTCATTACGTTCTCCTCATGTGTCCGGATTTGTTGAAGATCTTAGTGAAATCGACAGAAAACTAACGGCCCCTCACCAATGGACTCCTGTTCCAGTGTTCCTTCAAACCAAAATTGGGGCCGAGTTCGATGATTTGCAAACAATCTTCTCTTGCGGAGCAGCGTTCCCTGCATATCTTGCCGGAATGCAATCATTCTGGCTATTGCCAATCCGCTCAGCTATGGAAACTTCACCTTCAAGAGAAAGGGTGGTGGAGAGCGTATTCTCACTCAAACGGGTAAGCAACTTCTGCAATTTTTGCCCCTCCGCTGCTTGTTGGTACCGTCAATGTGATGGCACGCCTGCGCATGATACGCCTCATCGACGAATTCGATTCTTCCATCTTCCTTGCCATTCTTCTGAAGAGGCATCGTGGGTCGTGGTCAAATTGAAAACGGAACATTCCAGTCATCCTTTCGACAGAACGGCCAGCTTTTCTCCCTCTCTCAAGCCTATGCATGATGGACAGTGTTTGGTAGTATCGTATGAGAATAATCAGTGTAGCCCTTGTGGAAACTACAAGGTATTTGTCGTTGTCCTTCGAGTGATCGCAGGTCGCAGTGAAAGACCTTCCGCTCCCCTAAGAATAATAAGGATTTCACCTCTTCAAACCAACAGACTACAAAAGGGCCTTGCTGCAAAACTGACCATTTGAAAATGAAGTGAGAATAATCGAGTACTTTTGCTGAATAACTTTTTAAATTTCGGCGCCCACAATTTGTGGACACCCTGTATTGATATTTGAATAATAATATAATTTGAAGTTTCGCAATTACCTCAATTCAGTCATTTTCTAACATCAGTGTGTCAAATGAAAACAAAAAGACCACGAGTGAGAGTTGAGCTGTGTGACTAATTCCAGAATCAAATACTATAGAAACAGCCGTAATGGTGACGGTGGTGGTCGGTGGTAGGGAGTCGTATTGGAGGTGTTTGCTAAGACTGATGGTGGTGGTGGGGAGTCATATCAAACCCCCGCCCCTAAAGCAGGGGATCGTAAAATTCCTAAATCTTTGCTACGCACAGTTAATCCGTACCCACCATAACATGGTACACTATCTTTGGAATGAAGCTCATTTCTGCTCTATATTCCGCCACCTTACTGAATCAGGCTTTAGTTCAAATCGCCATAGGTCGGGGTGGAAAAGACTAACCGTGTTTGCGTCGCTGGAACTTCAACCGTCTGCCATTCTCTGTAATCTTCATTGGACAGCCCAAGATCTCGTGTGAAATAGATCACATAACTCTGAAATATTCAGGATTTCTTTTTCTTATGGTTTGGAAAACGGCAATGGTGTCCATTGATTCTACGATTCTACGGTATGCGCCAAATATGTGATTCTTATTTCTAACTTATAATAAGAAGCGCTTATAATACATTTGGTTTGAATCGTTGATGCTGTTTTTCATATAATCCACAGCGACACATTGGAGATACCGAAACAACAAAAGCTCTGGCTCAAAGGCAAGTTCACGATTAAAAGGCAGACCATTAACAATCACGGTAGAGGTGGTCAAAGACGCAGCGATGAAGGAAAAGACAGGAAAAACGGTTTGAAACCTGAGAAATGGGCTCCTAAAGAAATATCCTACGACAAGGTCGGATGTCGAAGAGGGGAAATCAGAAATCTTGCCGGAAGGTAGGCGGGCCTTTAAAGGTTCGAAATGTCGTGTGTTTTGCAGTGAAGAGTATGCTTCCAACAGGGTAGTATGTCCCTACCCGCGTCGCTCGCTACTCCGCACGCCCCCTAATGGGTAATCCCCAGCCGTGTGACTTTCGTCATTCAGCACAGAGAGTGTTAACGTTGAAGAGGGCAGCATCGTTGAGAGTATCATCTATGCGTAAACGGTCGAAGAATGGATTCTGAACCGTTTCACAATCATTTCTCTGGTTCTGAACCGTTTCACATCGTTTTCCTTCATCCCTACACTACTGACCCCTCTACCTTGATTTATAATGGGCTGCATTAATTTCGTAAATTCTACCTTCAAATATTTTTTGTACATTCAGACCATTGCACTACCCTAACACAAGTTCAAATAGCCACGATGTGTATCCCACATCCGACAAAGTTCATGTAACGAACGTCTAACACACCAACCAAAATCTCTGTCGTAGAATTGGGTCGATTCCACCGTACCACAGCGATGTTCGCCTCATTTATATCGACACTTACACCTGTCGGAGGATTTTCTGGTCCTGCAGAGGAATCAAATTAGCAAAAGGAAACGGTAATCATATGAAACTGATCATACATAGACATTTTAGATGACCCTTACACAAGAAACCCTGCAAACACCTCTGTGTTACTCAAGGAGAAAACAGTGAACCTAATTTACCAAATCCTAGATAAGTTCACGGCAAACTAGAAAACTACGGAGAAAAGGGAACCTTCAGTGAAATCACCTCCATTTGGTGTGGTGAAGTGAATTGCCTCAGAAAGCGGTCCAGCTCCAGCTTCATTAATGGCTCGAACCTTTACATAGTAGTCATAAGACGGTTTGAGTTGATCTGTCGGTAGGGATGACCTGAAGAGGAGTTCATGAAGACTCATCCAAGAAACGTTAAAACAGAACTCTTCAAAAGGTTCATGTTTTTGCTTGTAATAGAATGAAATGCATGAGCGCTTGTCAAGAATATAAAAGGGTCGCTCAAGAAAAGCACTTCGGAATGCCGCTATTAAGGATTTGTAAGCGCCAACTCGTGAGATCCAGTTTCTGTGGGATCCGCTCACTTACCACTTGGCGAATCTCTCCACTGTGCGTAATTCTTGCGCGATTGCGTGACTGGCTGCGTGGTCCCTGCGCGACTACGGAGTCTCCGATAGGAGGCCCAGAAGGGATGGACGCAGACGGATCAACGGATGAGCCGCAGCGTATTGTGCGGTATGGGGCGCACTATGTGTAGTACATACTATTTACCTTCACGATGAACGGCTACAGTACCCGCTATGACACGCTCGCTAACTTGTCTGCGCCTCTGCCTTCTTGCCGTGCAATGAGCCTTCTACTGGATACCCCGCGATTGCGTATGAAATGTGGCCACGTTGGAATAAGTGCTGTACGGTTTGTGATTGCTTCATTGCGTATTTGCTTACCATATTTCTTCGTTGTATGCCTGTCTGGTCCAAACTGCTTATTCGACGTCCGCGGTTGCGTCGCGTACAACGAATGTACAGGAGTGGCTCGATCCGCTGCACGCAACGCGACCGCGAACGCTGGCGAATGGCGCGATTCGCAAAGTCTGACGTCGGCCTGAGGCCGCATGTTTTGCTTGCACGGTGCTAGCATAAATGCCAACGGAGCAAGGTAGTGCGCAGCTTGTCCAGCACCCCCTTACTTCAAGTGGAAGAGTCTTTGTTTCAGAGCTTCTCCAGCGGTTTTCTTCATTTCTTTCATCTCTAGTCAACTCGGCATCCATATTTCATCGACCATTTTTCTCTACCAATTCTATTTGCGGTTGCAGCATCAAATGCAAGGTCGTATAATTACCTTCAACAAATTTGGATACAACTGTCAATCGGAGCAGTGCGCTCCAAAGTCCAAAAATGGCGCACGTAGACTCCAGGTATAGAACAAGTACACAGGTGGGGCCAGAAAATGAATTTCCGTCTACGGTACACCTTGGTTTTTATCGCACAGGGCGCCACCCTCGATTGTAGTCTCACAGGAAAATATTCTAAAAATTTCCCTCCAGCATATCAAGCCCTTCTTCACCTTCTGAACCTCTTGGGAATAGGATGCCATCTCTATTGCCGCCGAGCTCAAGATTGCTTACAGTAATTGCTCCAGCCTGTAGTAGCTACCTTAATTCTTCAAAAGATTGATGCTAAATGCCCGCCAGATAACCTAGCTCAGGATATGCGTACCTGCGTGGAGCGAGGGCCGGAGGAAGGGTCGTACTTGACTCCCTCTGGAGGGGGTCGTATTGGATTGGTGAAGTTTAAAAGGTTGAAGGGTGAGGCAGTTTTTTTTTCAAATCATCAAGTGAAGCAAACAGAACATTCATTTTTCTCAGCCATATTGAGCCCTAAGCCATGACGGTACCGGTGATGGGGGAGGAGGAGGGACGAGGATGGGGGGGGGGTATCGGGGACTCCCTCAAGGCTGATGGTGATGGCGATCGTATCGAGATCCCCTTTAAGAAGGGGGTCGTCAAATTCTTGAAACTGGAATAACGGTTGGTTGACCCTGCATTTCTATGAGGTAGTGATCGGAACAACGTCCTAGTGAGGCACGATCCAGTGTTAACGGTCCGTTCGCACTATTCAAACGAAGGGGTCGATATACGGTTGTGGAAGGGGTTGCATTTGGGACTGATCAAGGTTGACTACGCACCAGCAAGGACTGGAGAATGTGAACATTGTGAATGGGTGTCGTGAAAGGAGCGCGCTGTTTTACGGGATTTTGGAGATTATGGCGAAATTTCTACCGAAATTAAGATTATTTATACAAAATTGGTAAATCTGCTGCAACTACCCCCACTCCACGGCCGTTTAAGAGAAAAAAAGTCGCTGAGTTAGGTGTGCCGACTGGTCTCAGAATCAATATTATGGGCTCCCTAAGGATTATGGTGATGGTGAAGGGGTCCCATCGAGACGCCCTCAAGGGGTCGCGAAATTTTTGGGAAATGAACGCGACGGTTGACCTGCCACAATCCGTCAAGGCCCTCCTTGAGGTTGAACCACGCTTATGTTCTCGTGGTGGATTCATCTGATGTTGCTGTAGACGTTCGTATAAAAGGCTAGTTAACAAACTACTACGTATCCTTCAATTTTTTGGGTGGATGTACCGTACTGGGTGGAGTGCACTCTTCCCCGATGTCAGACTTTGCGAATCGCGCAATTCGCTACGTAGCGATTCGCAAAGTCTTACATCGGCTTTCGGTCTCCCTCTCTGAATTCTGTAGTACCTCAGAAGCTTCTCGAACCTGGTAATTTCTAGACAGACTTTCAGAATCAGGATTCCAGACTAATTTTTGCCTTCGTATGCGTACGAAGAGCCCGTGTATGAATCAAATATGAGCACCCAACGAATGGTACATATACCTGATTTGAAACAAAAATAATTTGTGTGCATCTCACAAAAAAGCATCAATTCGCTCTTGTGGAACAACACTTACAATATGAAGCGCTAAGTCTATGTGTCCGTTTGTGTGCTTCACTAAATTCGGTACTACCTGAAGAACCACCTACAGAGTTCGGGTCAGGTGGTGCGTGGCTGGGTCAAGCGGTACAAATTTTGTCGTTGGCACCGCCCATTTCGGCGTGGGGAACTCCGTGCCCCACACGCCGAGTTTAGTGGTGCCAATCTCAAAATTCGGGTCAGGTTTCAGAACAGCTCAAGTACCGGGAGGAATGAGTAATTCACTGAGTTCTTCACTGACTTGCTAAGTCGAATTGAGAAAACCCGACAGTAGGTTCCAGAAGTGGGGCGGGGGAGGCGCCCTCTGAAAGGGCAGTGCTCAGTAAAGAAACTCATAACTCCGTTAGAAGACAGCCTATGGAGCAGAAAAAATTGGTTCAGGGAGAGCAATACCTGAGACGTGCCCAGCATACCTGTCTGGGCGAAATCCCGCTTACAGTGGGCGTGGCTTGCCTTCAAGTGTGCAGGGTTTATCGGGATCCTCCTCATTTGGTCCAGAGAAGTGCCGCGGTGGGCGGGGTTACTAACAAGGAAAGGTCCACAGGTCGCCATGGCCATTTGAGAAGAGATGTATATTCCTAGGTGTATCTTCGAACGATGATCTTGAATCTACCTTCCAAATCTGCTAAACGATTCTCTGAACGAAGTTATGACGCAAGACAGCGCAACGGCAGTGGTCGGGACTCACAGTCAAAACGTCGTAGGATCGGTCCCTTTTCGTGTTTACCACTTTCCTTTCTTCAGGGATATAGCTGAACGGATTTCAATAGCCTTTTTAACTTGAATTCCTGAAGTATGCAAAACAGTGAGTACGATAGGGGACCGATCCATACATTTTGACTGTGAATCACGGCCACTGCCGTGGCGCTTTCTCGCTTCATAACTCCGTTTAGAGAATAGTTCAGCAGATTTGGAAGGTAGATCTGAGATCAGCGTTCAAAGATACATCTAGTCGTACACATCACTTCTCAAATGGCCACGGCGACCTGGGAGCCTTTCCTTTTAAGAAGCATTTTGGCAATGTCTATGGCACTGTTTCATATCCTCTATCTCAGGAAACGAGAAGAGCGTAGGGTGCAGACCACACACCACAAGTGACGACAGCCAAGAAAAACGTGACTTTTTTGCTGTCACTTTTAGTGTGTGGTCTGCATCCGACGCTCTTCTCGTTTCCCGAAAAAAAGAGTACCACTGCAGTCCTGTTGCACGCGTACGGCACAACGAAACTGGTGAGTTATGAAGCATTTGGCTCAATACAACCCATGTGTGGATGATGAACACATTTCACTATCATTCAGGATCGCAGCGGAATGTTGCCATAGAGCCGCGACGATGAGCCGGTGTAAAGACTGTGTTCCCATCTTCCCGAACAAGCCTGATACTAATTAACTCTGGAGGAAAGGAAGGTTCGGTTGGCCTGGATGGCAATGCAACTTGCAGCTACCCAGTAAAATTCCGAACACCCCTCGATTACCTTGTGACTGGCATCGAATCGTCTCGAAGAACCGTTCGATATTTCTGCCAGTATTCCTCATCTTCGTCGACATCATCACTCAGAAGCAGCTCGTAGGACTGAAATTCCATGTTCGAGGGGAGTAAACCGATATTCGAAACAGTGATAATGAGAGGTAGAGTACGAGAAAACGGAAGGAGGAAATAGAGCCAAGAAAAACTCACTACAGAATATGGCTATTGTTTGCTGCGAGTAAATTTTAATCGAGGGTGATAATGATAATGTGATTTCTCCTGGTAAGCTCAATGAATCTGGTCTCGTAGCCTAGCGACCTGAACTTAAACCAGCCCTTGCACCCTACAGGGGCAGGGCAAAAAAAAGAGCCACTTCTACCCATATTCGAAACAAAATAATTTGCCCATTTCCAAAATCAAGCGAAATGAGCCGAACAATTAAAGAGCACTTTCTATTCCATCAAAAAAATCATATAGGGTTACTATACACCGACGACAACAGAAGATTTTCTTGGAAACATGACGCACGTTACGATCTCAACGAGGTCGTCGAGAAACCATAGACCATTACGGAGACGCTGGTCAAAAGCTATCTTGTATAGTCACAGCTAGTGTCTCTGATATACCATGCACCACTTATACGATTGAAGAAAATACGTAGCAGCTTCAGAATGGAGCGATTACTGTAGGCCTCCTTCAGCGCGACAGTGATGACGGATGGCGTCATATTCTGGACACGGTGAAG
>KZ351435.1:7346-19444 GCA_002352805.1 Teladorsagia circumcincta | reverse complement strand
GACCCAAATGCGACCCCCTCGCTCGAACAGTTCGAACGAACGGTTGACCCTGTTTCGAAGTACTGGGCAGCAACGAGTGCAGCTTGGGCCGTCCACCCCTCGCTTTCTTGGCAGCCAAATAATTCCTTCGTGTGGCGCATATGGTCCTCCGATGCGCTCCTTCTTCATCGTGATCGCTTCCCATACTGCAGTGATTTACATGACGAAACAGAGCAGGCTCAGGTTCTGGTGCGGGCGAGGTTTCGGAGCTCTCCTTTGAGGTTGAACTGCATTCTGCACTGACCCCTCGAATGTTGCTCGTATAGCATGTCTACTTTTTATCCCCGACATCCTCTGTCCATCCAATTGAAAGGGCATCTAGAGACAACATTAAGGTCTGTTATGTGCGCACGAGTGTCCTTAGGCAGCCTCACTCAGCTCGTGTGGGATTGTGTCAATCGCAAAATTTTCATAAGCTTGCAGTGCTTCGCAGATTCTCTTGAAACGCGCTCCTGGTCCTTGGGCGCTATAACAATCTCGGGTGGCTTCCTTGTGTCTCAAACAGACTCTATAAGGAATACAGTTACAAACATGGTTAGAAATATCGTGCGTTTTTTCATTCTAGTAAATTGCGTATGATGAGACCAGAGAAGTCCGGTCCTTAAAAAAATCTCGCAGGGACTTTCACTTGGACATACTACTAGTAGAGAGTTCTCATGATTTGATTTGTCAGAGAGGAACCGATTGAATGTGTAGCTGGAGAAAACCATCGGAAGAGGGCAGGGGTACGTTGCTGATTGGAAAAAGATGATGCGAGTGAACGTTTAACGGTCACGCCAGTGGATAATGGTGAAATGGGAACAAACAGCTCAATTACAGTAAAGCAGCGGCCGAAATCCCTGCGCCATCGACTCCGTTCCCACATGAGTGAGGTTTGAATTTCAACTGCAGGTCTGAGAGCCTGTACTCAAGCTGAGATCTCATCCAACATCGCCTTTTACCTGGGTGAATAGTTCGCACTCAGGCAGCCAGAAAGCTGAATTTGAAATGTGCGTCATTGTCACCATTCGAAGAAATCGAAATTGAGCCTATATCACCGCAATGCATTCTGACCGTAGAAGCATCTAGGCAAGCCGGAGTACTGCTTTTATCAGACCGTAAGGGATAGCGGTGTCATATGGGCAGCACTGCACATGGAAAGAGCTCGAAAACGTCTGCCTTTGTATCAATCCTATCCGTTCTCAACTTGCTCATTGGGCCAAAACCATTGGGCAAGGGAAAGGGTACTCCATAAAGCTGCCTCCATGCTTTCTAAGCCGTGTATAATGCGATGGTAATAGGATTCCCTTGCGCCCGGAGCAGCGATAGGTGGAGCTTTTTTGAGGTTTTCCAAGTTTGTCCATCTGTGACAGCTTGTACGGTGACCTGGTTCTCCATGATTTATTCGATTCAGAGAATGTCGAAAGTGACACGGAGTCATGCATTTTGAAGGAACCGAGATGAACTTACTATTAGCTCCGAGCTTGGTCTGGGAGCCGAGAATTTCTTGAATATTCTTTCTTTGAAATTCATAATTTGCCTTCTCTAAGAACGTTGTAGCACTTTGGAGACATGTACAGTTCCCATCTACTGCCCCAGCAGAGAGTGCTCTTTCGCCCACTAGATCAATTTCGGTGCCATTGCTCCATTATTTTGTTCCTTTAACACGTTGCGTACCGGCGCTGTTTGCGGTTTTCCCGCTCGCGTGGCCAAGCGATTTTTGTTTCGGCCTGTGGCATGCATCATCGTGTGATGCACTTGGCCATAGAGAGCAGTTTTTCTTCTGGATAATCTGAAATCTCCTCCCTTAGGTCAAAATCTGTTAGCATGTGTTCTCCTGTATGTGGAAGAACATATCCTGACAGATTGAAGAAGAAGCATCGTCAAAATTCCCAATCTCATTAATATTGCAATTTCTTTTTATAATGATGGATACGAAACTACGAAAGTAAACCTACGACATACGAAACTATAGGAATTCATGAAGTTATATGAAATTAAGTTGTATGATATCGGAATCTATTCTTTGACCTTCAGAATTCCTTCATGAAAACTTTGCATCTCTAACATCCAACAGTAGTTTAATATTAGAGCAGTAGTTAATTTTGTAGTTGGTAAGGTCCCAAGCAGATATGTTTTCCGCCATAGTCGAAAGCGTATGTGTATGGTTCTTGACTAGTGTTGGTCCATAGAATAGAGAGAAATTTGAGTTTGAATCTGATGCATCACCTTGTGATGCACGCGGTCACGCGGGCAAGTAAGTGGATGCATCACCATGTTATGCACTCGGTACGCAATGTGTTGAAGGCAAAATTCAGGATCAAACTGGTGATGTGATTACACTCAAATGTGAAAGTAAGGGTGGGAGGTGGACCGCCAAAGGAGGAAAAAGGAGAAAAAATCGTAAAGTACACGGGAAATGCGAGCCTTCTGCTCTACGTTGCGGAGAAGTTCAGAAAATCAGCTGAGGGATGAGAGATCATGTGAGCGCGGTGAGCGGTAGAGAATCCCGAGGGGAGATAGCATAGCAGATCAACATTGCGAAGCAGACAAGATATCGAACGGTAGGCGGGGCGTGTCTCAACTGGAGGAGCGTGCCTAAATCATTGGCGGCTAGCGTCTTAGTGACGCGATTTGATGCAGGGACGTGGCGCGTCTTCTGCAGCTGTGTCCCACGCACTTCTAGCCACCTTAAAGCTTATTAGGTTGGCTGAGCCCGAATTTTGCCTTTAAGATTCTGCGGGAAATAGCTTGCACCCATCTTTTCAACGATAGTGTTGGAAAGAGAATGCGTATCTAGCGCACGGAGCGCAGGGTGAATATCGGTCGAGTAATTCCTCGACGGGGGGTCGTACTCGCCCTTGTGGAAGACGGAGGGGGGTCGTAATTGTTGGTGTCAGTATCGGACGTGGCGTGGTATCCAGTACTGGGAAATGTGAGAACACTTCGGCTTTTATTAGCAACTCATCATGCGCACACAGCACCTTTCAACTGACTCGAAATTCCGAGAGAGGACCGACGGCATGGCGTATACCAAACCGAAATCAAATTGGGCTAAGTGTCTCTAATCGTATCAGCGACGGCAAGGAGGTGCGCACCTAATGCATTTCAGGAGGTTGCAATGAATTTCCCAGCAGTAATGTGGAATGAATCCTGGTTTGAAGGGAAAAAAAATCGCCCCTCGACTTTTCCTCGACGCAGATTTCTCTTTAAGTAGGAAGTTTTCAAAACATATCAGGTCGTCATTTGAAAGAGCAGGTCTTCTGCTTTCCAGAACAATCCACATCTTCTCAAACAATTGAGAAATAAGAAAGTTATCGTCTTGAAAACAGCAAAAAACAGCATAAAAATTTTTTCTTCTCGACGTTTACTCGACGTGGAAAATCTCACTGAGTAGGGCATCTTCAGAACAAGTTCAGGGATGGTTAGAAACTGCAATCAGAGCTCTTTCGAATCGCACCTAAAAGACTCAAAAAGTTTAAGTTTTGAAAAAGTTATTGAGGCTCAAAGTATAATTTTCGGGATAATTCGCTCCAGCGCGAGCCGCGCCGCAACCGCGTGAGGAAATAGCTGCCCCTTTAAATTCGAGGACTCTTTCATTGTTACGTGCTATCAATCACTTTTTTTCTTAATGCTGTCATTTTTTCTTCCTCTCGTGTGTGTATGCGGTGTTGTCACAATGGTAGATTGTTTTTTTTGCAGGAACTCTGTGTGAAACGTGATTTTCGCGCTATAATCGCCGAGCAAAGGTGGGTTTTCCGTTCCT
The DNA here is from genome assembly GCA_002352805.1 of Teladorsagia circumcincta. Taxonomy (NCBI): domain Eukaryota; kingdom Metazoa; phylum Nematoda; class Chromadorea; order Rhabditida; family Trichostrongylidae; genus Teladorsagia; species Teladorsagia circumcincta. Next base: position 15,660 of record KZ351435.1, on the reverse strand, counting down.
ATTCATCATTTCTTTTCACTGCTGTCAATGTTTCTTTTTGTTCTGTGTTTATGCGCGTAGAGTCAGTGTCCTTACAATTGTGTTTTGTTTTTTTGCAGGAACTTTGTGTGAATTGCAGTTTTTGCTCCATACCTGTCGCATAGAGGTGAGTTCTCCCTTCCTATTCACCATTTTTTCTCGTTGCTGTCAGTCCTTTTTCCGTAAGGTTTTTCCCAGACCGCTTTTTCCTCTCTATTTTCCATTTTCTATAAGTTACTCTTAACTCTTTCAGGCATGATTGATCAGAAGGTACAAGGTGAAAAAAATGGACTCATAAGAAGTTTGTGGTCTTCCACCTCTGAATCTCATTGAATTTTTTGTAAACATTTTGTGGCAATGTGTACACATTGTGTGAAATTTGAGAAGAAGAATGAAAATTGCATTGAGCACCGTTTTATTAGCACGTTGAGAGGGGTGCCATATTGTGACCCCGTTTTACGGAGGGGGTCGTACCGAGACAACCCGTTAAAGGGGGGTCGTACCAGAGTTTGGTTTTCCTCGACACAATTCTCACCCTGACGGAGCGTACGAGGTATGTTACTGAAAAGAGAGGGCACCACAAAAGTTCATGCCGCGCACAGTAATCCCAATATCAGAAGAAGGTTCACAATGCCAATCTCAGCGGAAGGTTCACTCGAGCCAACAACAGGGATCTGGTGCAGTGAGGGTTCAGTGAAACTTGAGGCCAACCTTTTAACGGTATCTCAAGAAAAAACTGCAAATTAGTTTGCTTTCGGAGTCGCTCAACTGACAACGTCCGTTGTGAGTTTACCTCCATCGTGATCAATGGCGTCCGATTCTGTCGAAGCTGTTGTGAACTATTTGAGGATATTGGTTCCCTTAGAGTCCAAATTTGCTCTACGTGGCTTTTAATAGTGGCATTGAGAGCTCAGAGCTCAATTTTATTGTACAGGCTTTAGGTACGAAATTTTGATTGTGCATACCTAACTGCAAGGATTACAGAATTTAATGGATCGATGAATCCTAGGTTTCCATGAGCGAGGAGTCAAATGACATTCATGGAGTAGAAAATTGATTTTGTGTACGAGTAGAAAGTTTCAGGAAGTGCGCCCCGGTCATCAGTGGAACACAGCGGAAAAAGCTTCACGTTGAGGAAAGCGAGAGATTCGCGTTCTGCCTCTACTAAGCTTTCTACTCCTGAAACGTGACCACCGATCCTTTGCTCCATTGCCTTAGGAACCGAATCCCCGAACTAAGTCTCGATAAAGCGGATATACATATATACGACCCTACCCGGGAAAAATTCCCCGAAGTTTGTGCTAATATCCAAAGTTGTGGGCTCGTTCCTGGTCAAAGGCAACCCCTCCCCCATGTTTGTGGACTCGTTTCTAGCTGGCTCTCGGGAACCCCCTCCCCTTCCCTGATGGGGCTTGCTCCACCCGGCAACAGGAGCAAGTCAACATTTGCTAAATATCACCTCTTCCTTTTACCTTTTCAATTGATCGTAAGATGTAAAACCCTCTTGCAGATTTTGTGCGAAAATTCACGACAGTGGTAGTGCAAAGGGTAGGGTAACCCTCCTATAGTGTGACACTAAGCATGAACTATTTTTATTCGTTCTTCATGACAGCCATTTCACAAAGCCTGTCGTTGCGACGTTCAGACGTTCAGACCAGCTATGGTAAAGGAAATCCTCCTCTGGAATGCAAAACACATTCAATCATGCTTACTGACCACAACTTGAGCACTTACTTTGTATTAAATTTGCATCCAAGTTCTAGGTGGTGTGCACCATCATCCTTGGAGGTTGTCAGCTTGATGCCACATCCAACCTTGGTAGCTTGGAAGGTGAGAAACCAAATCCGAAGGCTCGAACGAAGAATTATGGGGAGAGGTTTATGCACTATTGCAGTATCCTCACTAATGGAATCTGAGGTCGTTAACTACCCACTTTATCTTTACGCTTTTTTGCGACTGCTTTCTTCAGCGTTTCTCCTACGGTTTCGTCGATTTTTCTGAAATGTAAGAAAAAAATCTAAAGAGTACATCAACAAAAAGGAATTGTGGACATTTCTATAAGGGATGAATTGCCATGCCTAATTTGAAAAAAGCATCAGATAGACACCTTTCAACACTGGAATCAAAACTATCGTGAAATGAAGTCCCTTCGACGGAATTCGTAAACGCTTCTTCGGCAAGGGTGCAGTTGTACTCCTGGAAGGGAATGCTATACAAAACAAGTCGTAATAAAGTATAGCGATCAAAGCAACGACATCACCGTGAATGGGAATGAAGTGATTTGATTCGGGTCCCTATATAGTCTGTGCTTCATTTATGGATCAATTCGAGAAACTTTGAGCCAAATGATGAACCTCAGAAGTTCAAGCTTTGCCGTGGTGAATCAAAGAGGTACCAGATCACTTACTAATTGTTTAAAGTCTAAGCGCTCGAAGCTTGCTCTGCGCTCTTCTGCCATAGCCTTGAGCAGTACATCTCGAATCTTCTTAGGAACGTTTTTGTCACAATTATAACCTAAATGTTAACTGATTGAATGAAGGCTAGCGAATCTCTGGTATTCAGGAACGCAGACCTGCAGCTCGACTCTGGGCGAACAAAAGAGCGAAGCATATCTGAAGACCAAAATTACATAAATGACGAACAGATATGCAAGACACCCTTCCGCGTACATTTACTCCTTTCATTCTCACCCAACATTTCGTTTGACCCCAATATGCGAGGAATTTGTTTTATAGCATAAGTTATGAATGTCCATGGTACAAAGGTTGGATTATTCCAAAATTCTATTAGAACATACCAGTGAAATGATGTACAGATGCATCTTCTGCAAGCGATTATACCAGTTCAACGGAGGGCTGAGCTTGGTGCAGTGCCTCACCGACGGCTTCTTTTATGCTACATTTCATCACGACCGTACAAGCTTTGCATGCGTGTCAACACGTCTGGGGAGACAGGTTATTCCAACATGGGAGCCCACAAAAACATGAGCTCTGATGCTTAATTGTTCAACATCATGTATGTAAATCGTGGATTCTGGCGTCGTGTTTGAAGATTTGATGTTTTAGCTGGTGCTCGAATCTCAAAGGGCATTTAAACAAGAGAAGGTACATCTCACATGACCCCTACTAATCCACATGTTGCTTCAGCAACATGTCCTTTTGACCTCTTTGTCTGTCTCCACTTTCCCTTATCTGTGATGGATTATACTTGTGTTTCCTATAGCGGCAGCAGTTTTAGCCGCGTTACACAGATTTCAGGAGCTCTGCGACTTCTTCTTACAATTAGAGAGTCCGATACGACGCTCACCTAAACAAAAACACTCACAAGGAAAAAGGAAAGCAAGCCCATTTGGGTTTTCGCGGCCCTGTCTTCAAATGGCTTTTACGAATTTTGCAGCAGATCTGAAGTAGCTTAAATTTCTATGCTCAAAAAACTGCAATTCTTCAGATCCTGGGAAACTCGTATTGCTACAAAGCTGTTATGAAGCATCAATTGATTACAATGCATTCCTTTGTGGTCTGAAGAGGCGAAAGCGTTTGAGAGCTCATTCTCGTTCACCATGGCTCGTGTAGACCAACAAATCCGATTCTTGTACATATAATAATAGCTGTTCCGCCGGCCCTGCTCTTGCAATCCTTCTCTCTCACTGGTCAAGTACAACTTTCATCTTGACTAGCACAACAAACACTTGGGCCTTGGCGAAAGCCCTTTTTAAAGAAGTCGCTTGAATGTGGCTCCACGCGGCTGAAAACAACAGCTGTTTTGTTTAAAATCACTCAGCGCAACCTTTTCGCACAAACTCTGCGACATTTTGTCACGGAAATTCACAGTTTCCGCGCAAACTGAACCAAAAGAACTGTAAACAAGGCCCCTAGTTCTATTTTCTACACCAATTAGCACTAGGGCCATCCTCCACGATGAAGACGAGAAGATGAGAAGTGGAGTGTTTCTCTTGATTAAGATTTCCAAGAAAAGAAACTCAGAAACCTTTTTTTGTTCAAAGTCCCACCGCTCAACCGTCACAAGTGTTGGCGAACGTTTCCACTCACTTCCTAATGCGCTCTCACTAGGAATCATTTTCAGCCTCCTCGCTCCTAGAAGAAAGTATCAATCCTTCTACTAAATCTCAATCTATTCGTTTGAACTTATTAGCTTCACAAATTCTGAAGGTTGAACTCGTTTTCTTCCTATCAAAACACAACATATCACCTAATCTAACATACCACCATCATCCTAACTCATCACTCCCCCTACGTGCTCTTTGGAGAGGTTAGCGGACCTTCTAAGCTGTACCCGGATCCGTACCCTCCACCTGCGGCTTGCATATTGTCGGCCATCGTCCTTCCTCTCCTAAATTTGGTCACACCCACCCCCTCCCCCTTCCTGTCCCCTTCCCCATTTAACCATTTCGTATCATCTGTGCTCTACTTAATTAATGTAAAGTTTCCCTCCACAAAATTCGCTTGCTATTTTCTGTAATTAACTCTACCTATTGTGAATTGGTTTTGCTCGGACTTGTATTATTTGTATTCTGTAACAATAGTCTGAATAAATAATAAAAATATAAGAATCAAAAAAGATATGAGAGTCTCTACCGAGTTCTGCCAGAAAAAAAAACCAAATCTGGAAAAGGAGCCATGCGACTTACTGTGCCCAAATTTGGGAGAGGAAGGGCAATCGACGCCAACATTGCAAGCCGCAGGCGGAGAGTACGGCTCCAGGTACCAGCTTAGAAGGTCCGTCAACCTCTCCAAAGAGCACGTAGGGGGAGTGAGGGGTTATACACGGGGAAAGAATTGAAACAGTGAAGCAAATAAACACACATTATAAGAGCAACATCAACAGAGATATGCGAGCTAAATCAAAACAAGAGTACCATTACAAGTACCAGTACAATGCAACCTAATCACGACACTAACACCCCCTTCAGGAAAGGCAAGGACTTTCAAATGCGACAACCACAGACAGATGCACGGCGTATGCCAAGCAGGCGTTTTCCTACAAAAACGCCTTCTCTGTGAGCAGGCAAACTTACAAAAAGAATTTCGATGCTTTCAAATCAAATCTAAGTGGAACAAATTGCAGCGAACTTGCTGAACTGAATTCTAGAAACCGTTTCAGGGAATGGGGGCAGAAGAAAGAGCTCCAGGAAAAATTTTCAAATTTACCCTTATCTCAAAGTACGTACTCTTCGCATAGATTCTATCAGTCTTCGCCGCTTCTCAACGTATTAAATTTGGAGGAAGTTATGGGCCTTTGAATATTGCAGAGTCGCGGTCCAGGAGAAAGGCTTTAAAAAGTTAAGGAAAAAACGGAACAACGGAAAGAAATGTTTTGAGCGAGTGACTCTTTGAAAATTTTTCAGCACTTATTCGAAAGCTATAATCTTCTAGTTTCTAATTAGCCTTGAACATAGGAAAAAAGTAGGATGTGAAGAACTTGTGAACTTTCGAGTGTCGAAAACTCGCGCCTTCTCTTAAATCGGACCTCAAACCCCCGAAAAAGGAACAACGGGACTATTCCTCGAGATAATGATTGCTGTAAAAACCTCAGGTGCTCAATTGTAAGCGCTAGTCTTCTAGTTTTTGAGCAGCTTTAGATATCTGCAAAAAGTTGATTAAGAAGAAAGTTATGAATCTTTGAATGTCGAAAACTCGCGTGTGCACAAAAAACGGAACAACGGGACGATTTTTTAACACGTTGACGACCGTGTGGTATGATGTCATACCACAGTCTTTTTAAAGGTGGTTTACAAACATTTCAGGAAGCTTACTTATGTGATGCATATGCCATACTTAGACATTGTTACAAAAGGCGTGGTCCTAGGGAAGAAGCTTTGGTAAATGAGCTATGAAGTTTTTGGAAAATGTGTGAATATTGATCGTTAGTCACATTTTTTTCTGCTTATGCCGAAAGCAATTGGTAAGAAGGAATTTGTTATAGCAATTGGCTACTAGGGGTGACGACACATTTGGTATCAGACGAAGTATATGCGCCCTCCTTCAGTTCTGCGTAGTTTCGCCACTTCTGTGTTGTCTGTAGATGTTTTCCTCTAACCAGGAAATGCTTTGAACTTCCCATGGAACTTTTGAAGTAGACCCAGATATGTCGATAGAGTCTTCAATGCTGATGATAAATATCGCCACTAAAACTGCTACCTGAACTTTCTAAAAAAGTTATGAGCTTTCAAATTTGGCATTAGAACCTTAATGAGGCATGCGAATCTGGTGGGATCACGGTCGTCGTGGCTCTGCGTTAGGAACGAATGTCATATTCGTATTTGGGACACCCAATTAGTTCTATAGGCACTGTTTCTGTGACAGTGTTTGACAGTGTGACAGTGATACGCACCTGTTAGCACGCCTCTCTAACGCTCTTTCGCCAACATTGAAGGCTCATAAGTTTCTCAAAAAGTGCAGGTAGCAGTTTTAGTGTACATATTTGTAATCAGCGTTGAAAACCTTATCGACAAATCTGGGTCTTCTTCCGAAGTTCCATGGGAAGTTAAAAGCATTTCCTGGTAAATCCCTTCCTTCTTTCCCTCGAATCTTCGAGTCGTGAATGGTTTTCGAAATGTAGGCCCAGTTGCAATTCAACAATTGTTTTACAAGCGCGAGAAACAGGGACTAAAAAGTGACACTAGGAGGAAAGTCTCCTACTCGCACATTAGCTTTGGCCCTTTTAACTTGCTCTCGTATGGCAGAAATCGCAGAAGCTGACACCTACCACACAAGAAGGATATTAGATAAACAGCTCTCCGAAAAAAGGTGCTCTCGTGGGACCGTGTGACATGATGCCATACCACATTCGCGCGTATAAAATGATACGCGCGGTCCCACACGCCAGACAGCGAAAATGAGCGCGGTCGTCAGCGTGTTAGAAAAGTTACTATCCGCGACATTCCAAATATTTCCAAGGAAGAAGACTACTCAAACTTTTGAAGTTTTTGTTTTCGTTACCATGAGACAGCTTCGAAGAAAAATATAACCTTCTGAACGTAGGGGTTTGTACTGTAACGCAATCGCTACAAGGTTTGCTTTTTTAGACTAAAAAAGAATTGAGAAAAAATACTCAGCAGGTTTCTGAAAGCAGAAATCTCCATGTTACCCCAAAAATTTGGAAATTCCTTCTTTTCAGTGATTGAAACTTCATGTTGCCTCTATTCCCTCTTGTGAGCGAGACAAAGCGCGCTGATTGTCCAAGATCCACCACTTCACCATGTCGCTGACTGCCCGCACATCAATGACAAGTATTAAATTAAGTAAAAGACAAGATAGTTAATACGAAGGGGGGTCGAACCGTTACCCTCCGAAAAGGAAGAGGGTCCTAAAAATTTTGGAATTCGCGCATCGCAGGGTTGACCCTGCCCTCAATCTCAGAAACTCATATTTTTCTTGAAATTGAACTTTTTCGGAATAATAATTTCCACAAGTACCTACAACAGTCCACCATCGGTCGACAAGGGAACAAGTGCCTCTTCTTCAAAATTCGGCAGGTTTCATGTTAAAGAAGTGCCTATATCCGTTTGCAACTGTTGACAGTTTTCGTACTTTTTATCCTTCAAGAAGTGAGCCAGGAAACGGAGCGGGTGGTCATCTGTAGGAACAAGATCTGGCGAATATGGAGACGATAAAAGTGTCTGGCATCCCGTAATGGCGTATTCCCCGAACACTCCACCAAATTGGCAGAACAACATTCTTTGGGTTAAGCTCCTGCTTTGAAACAAGCTCTGGTTTCTGGTTTGCATTCATTCACTGTCTTCTCCTGGTAAGATATACGCAAAACCCCCGCTTCTCATCTCTAGTATTGACGTTATTCGGATGATCGAAACGACGACTCCTTGAAAGAAAACCTCTGCACACCAAGGCCTCTTTTCCTTTAGTGCTCTGTCAGCTCATGCGGGATCAAGTTTCTCGAAAGTTGGCAGGTCTTCTCACTTATCAGTCCCTCTACTTCCACAGAGCATATATTGCGGCAGACTTTGCTCGCTGTGTGCCCCAGGCGAAATCCGCAAAGAAAACGGCGTGCATGGGTCGAAACTTAGGGCATTTTTCAAGCCTCAAAAGGCGTGCAGGGGGCAAGTCTCGCGACTATGAAGAAATATCACCATACCTATATATAGTTCAAAAATTTCCTTTGCAGGTTGATGCGCAGCCGTTTCTCAGGTCTTTGAAAAGATGCGCGAGAATTTTTATTGCGACCTTATAGATGGTGGATGTTCCAGAAATTAATTAGGCTCGAGATAAAGTTCGAAATGCGCAAGTTTCGGGAATATCTAATAAATAGTCACAATAGA
>KZ351425.1:2895-14122 GCA_002352805.1 Teladorsagia circumcincta | reverse complement strand
CAAGGTCTTGAAACGGCTGAGGGATGAGAACGGATTGTATCAGGTTGGAAAGATAGTACTGCAACACTCTTCCAAGAGTTTTACCTTTTTTCTGAAAAATTATCGGGTAACATTCATGACCAACAAACGGTAGAACATTCCACAGGCTTCCATCCACTGCTCCAGCGTATTTCACCTGTACCAGCGTTTTCCAGATATTTCTATAAGAGGCCAGCAGCTCCTTACAGTCTCCATTATATGAAGGTGCTACGAGATTTCTTACTCACCTAGCGTGTTCCCGCTGGTCAAGCCATGGATAGCTGCCACCTATTCCAGGCCTCCAATCATCATCATTATGACGAAATAAGTAGAAGATCAACTTCAATACAAAGGCGAGGTTGCCTGCTTTTTTGAGCCATACTTCGCCACGTTTTAGAAAAGAAGCCTTGAGAAACTTTCTGAGTAGTGGGGACAAGTGGCGGGCACTCATGGCAGAAATACAACTGATTAGGGTTCGCAAACAAAAAGTTAAAATGAAAACGAAAATTGGGGAAAAGAGTTGCAGGACTTTCTTCCCAAGCCAATAAAAGAGGAATAGCGGCAAGTGGCGCAGATACCACTGTTTAGGATTGGACCTCTTACTTGATCACACCCACGAGCTGCGAGCAATCCAACTCCAGCGTCGCTTGGATCGTAACATTCTCTCCTGGGGTGCAACTTTATTCTGTCAGATTAACGACTGCACTGAGCTGGCGCCTCAGAGCAGAGTCAGTCGTCCTTTGAGGTTTTCCAACAGAACAGTCGTCTTGTGTTTATTTGTGATTGCAAATGAAGCGCGCGCATTGAGCTTCAGGAAACGCGAAAGAAATATACTGGAGTGAATACGGGTGTTTGAAATTTGCTGTTCAAAGAGTAATGTATACCTATCTCCGAAGCTTCCGCTTGACGGCAACTTGGGAGACGTTCTGGGGCGGAATTGGAGTATTGAAGTGTTGATATGTAGGTTCAACGATTCAGCGACATTACCGACACCGTTGGCCGTCGAAGGGTAAATGGGGCCCACTAGGTATTTTGGTCATACCCTTTGAGCGGACTACTGGACTCGAACGGTGGAATCGTCGGCCTCTTACCAGGAAGGTCTTTCAGGACGTGCCAAGCTTTTTCAAAATGGTTTCTCGTATGATATGGGGGCACATGCGTGGACCACAGAACCATGCTTCGGTTTTCTCTGAACGGCTCCCCGAACACCGAAAAAGGGGTGATGAAGTGGTCCGCCGTGGTTCAATTCCTCGCGGTGACAAACTTTTGCATTTTGAGTTAGCGTTTCAGGATTTGTGCAAAATGACGTCAGCGCCAAGAATGAATGTTATTGTCATAACCAGAACCATCAGCAACCTTTACAAACAGCTTTTACCCCATCGTCCTACCCATTAGGCCACCTCGTCAACTATCGCATAGCGCACCGAAATATCTTATGAGACCATGTCACTTTCTTCAGCACGTAGCTCGGAGAAACGCATCAATTTGTGAAGATCGCGTTGTTCTCAATGCACGGATAACGAGAACTCTTTTATATGAGAGTAGTTGACGCTGTGTGCAATATACGCCACAACGAAGCAGTAAAAAGGACAGTTCTCAAGGTAATTTTTCATTGCCCTTCTTTGGTATTCAGGGGCCGTTTAGGAAAAACGAAGCATGGTTCTGTCTTCCTTGCATGTGCCCCTATGTCATGCAAGAAAGCATTATGAAAAAGATGCACGTCCTGAAAGACCTTCCTGGTTAGGTGGACGATCCAGACGAAGCGCTCTAGAGATTATGTCCAGGTTTCCCGAACCATCCAGCAAGACAAGAAATAGCGTCAAATATAAAGAATCAGTTTCCTATGCATAGTGATCCCATTGTGTTCAAAAATGGAGTTTACCATTCTCCACCCCCCCCCCCCCCACCTTTTCAGCCGTTATAAACAGGAAGGGGAACAACCAAAAGCAAGCAAGCCAAAGAGAACGACCAAAATTTCAACCTGTTCAGGTTGGTACAAAAAGAAGCAATACACGACAACTTCTAAGTAGATAACTCAATGAATATCTCAATCTAGAGTCGAGTAGAAAAGTGAAAAATGGCAGGAAAGAGGGTATGAGCGATCAATAGGGATGCCTTGAAATGGGTGGTCGCTCTATGGATTGGTAATTTGATTAGGTGATCAAAAATTCTGATCTGCGTAGGAGATGCATACGTGCAAAGCTCTCATGGGAGCTAGGTAGGATTCTTTCACAGCTTACTTACTCAGTTGCTCTCTGGATACCTTGTAGTGTCTGATTCTGGCACTCTGATGCGCGATGTTTTCATTATAATGCTCTGTTTGATTTCTAAGGGCGAAAGAAGATAGGATGGTAAAGAATTCAGTATTAATTCGTCATCGTGAGTTTGCGCCACGCATTTCATTTCCACTGAAATTCGCAGTAGAACACGAGCGCGGTCAATGCATCTGTCTGAAGGGGGTGGGGGGAGTGATTTCGTTTACAACTGAGTTTTTTGCCTCCCAGGCAAGTCTGGCACTACCTGGCCCATTCTAGAGATATAGAGGGATAGTGACTGAGCGATCTAAACGAATCCAATCTAAGGTTCAAGGTCTGCGCGGAAAGGCGGCGATCCTACCACTTCGCCGGCTACGGCCGCGTACGATGTGGCGATTAGATGGTTAACACTACTGTATCGAAGCTGTGTGGACCAACTTGAGTATCTTTCATGTCAGCTGAATCTTCCCTTCCGTAATGGTCCTGTACGCCCCCCCTCCTCGCCTCATTGAAAAAAGATGAAGAATAAAAAACAGCGTAGGAGTTGAGAGTGAGCACATTCTTTTGGGCACGACCTGCATTGGACTTCCTTGGGGAAATTTGTAGAGTTATGGGTATTGGAAGGTTGAACCCGCATTGGGATAAGCAACTAGGAGTCGAGATAGACGAAGGGCAAGAACGAACCAAAATGCTTCACGCTCCTCAAATGGACGCTGTTTCAAGCAGGACAGTAGAGGAGGTCAGCACTGTCTTTTGCTCAGTCTCTGCCACTGATTCAACATTGAGCTAATGAATGAGTAGCAATGGCGAAAATGATACGAGCTGTGAAAGTCAGCCTCTACCTAGCGCTCCACTCACTTTCGATGAAGACCTCTCACGCCATGAATCGGAAGGGTACACGGAAGCTACTACCAGGGATCTACTGCAGACACTTTGGCACAGCCGAAGAACCACCGCTCGCTATCCGAATGAAAACGGATGCTGCAGAATGAGGCTTAGAAACAAAAGAAAGAAAAAACAGCATGCACCGACCGACCGTGACCTAGAAGCGCGTCTGACCATCTGCGGAAGTCTTCTCTTGCTGACGCACAGATGGGACTTTCCCAAGTCGATCACCAGTGGAGATGAGTCATGAGTCCACGGCAACAATAACAAGCGGCACGCCTGGTGGCCACCTCGCAGCCAGGACTCACCAGCTTAACCAAATCCCAAACTTCACGTTTGGAAGATAATGTTATTGGTTCGGTAGATTGAGTGGGTATCTCGTTTTCGCAACCGCTCTGCTATAGCATTGCGAATGCCATCATGGAACAGCTCCCGGGTTGGCCATAGGAGTGTGAGAGAACTGTCCTGAAACGTCTCGGAAACTCATCTCTCCAAATGAACGCCCGACCTCACACTGCAATGATAACTCGCCACGTTTCGAGGGGAATAGACTGGACCCTGATACCATATCCATCATACAGTGTTAACGACTCTCTACCGGAATATCCCCTTCACAGTACCTTGGAGCAGCAGGAGGGACGGAAAAAGTTATTGAATACGACCACCCCAAAAACCACCTTGCCGACTTCGTCAGCATCTAGCTTCACTCATCCTGGGAGGGGAGCACTCGGAGGCTCCCTGGAAAATGGACGCATATCAATGATTATGATAGAGGATCTATGATCAACTGGTTTTTAAGAGAGATAAAATTTCAAAAGAACAAATCGTCGAAATTCGGACAGGACTTATGGGACAACCCAATATTATGGATCAACTCTCCTACATACCAGGTGACATACTTTTTGAAACTTCAAGTGGTAGAAAATGTGATTCCATTGAGCTGTACTGTGTCCGCCTCCGAAACCCAGGCAATCCACTTCCCGGCTGGCGTATCAGCGGATATTACTCTAATATTACAAAGCGAACAGGCAGTCTATTACTTCTCATGAAAAGCTTATACATACCTCAAAGTAATAAAAAAAACTAACCTCATACTGTGAGAGAAAGAGAAGCAGTTCATCGAGCGCTACCCGTTGTGGAACGGTTTGTTCAAGAAAGTTAACCAGACCCTACTAGGTGGTTTTCATATGGATGAATCCTGTTCTAGGTGAAACGATGACGGGATGTGAAACACGCGGAACTAATGGCTTCGATCTCGTTCAAAACGGCATGATCTGCCAGCGATAACTGCTGGGATCTGCCCAGATGTTCAAAAGCACTACTGTTCAGCGAGACCGATTTACTTGGGTTATGAGTTGTATCGTGCCTTTGCATGTGTCATCGTATGCTAGCCGCGCTTTGAACGACCCATTTGTCAGCATTGCTGGCAGGATTGATGGCCTTGAAGAGAAAACAGATGTCCACATTCTAGAGTTTCCGCTATTTCGAATAAAATCAGACGCATGGCACATCCTTTAAGTTATCCAACAAGGTCGGAGACTCCTGTTACACCAATTTCCATGTACCATTTGTAAATATTTATTAATCTGTATAAAAGAGGTCATACTCGAGTAACGTAAACATCCGTTGCTTGTTTTCAGAGAGATCAACACCAATTCCACAATAGCGCTATGTACACACTAACACAGTCAATAAGGTACTGTAATCGACCATCAATTTGGTAAGGGCTGGCGAAAAAAGCGTTAGAACGCTGAGAGAAATCCTTTCGGTTTTATATCTTGCGTCATTCCAACTCCGTTGTGCGACTTTGACTCAGCGAATGATTTCGATCGTTGTTTGTTCATTGTGTACTCGTAACGTGGAGTAATTGCAGGACCCACAACAATCTGCAAAAATCAGTAATGGATTTTGAAAAATTGAAAGGAATTAGTAGAAGAGATGACGACAAGATAATGGAGAGAGAATAAAGCTACAGCAGGTGGGGGATGGGGGGGTGGGTTGAAAGGTCGCTAGCTTTTTAAATATCTACCACAAAACTAGTAGAGTTCAACGAACTGTGGCTAGATATTTACTCCCATAAAATCAACATGCATTGTGCCGATCAGAGAATACCGTAAGAGCTTTCTGCCGGACGAGAGCGGAAGTTCAGCCACGGGATGAGGCGTTGCACACCTAGTTGAGCGCGCCAGCGATTACGGACAGCTACGTATTGGAATTATTGTGAGAAACTCGATGATCGCTTGCTTCTGATTATAAAATCGATAGCCATCTTTGTATTATTTTCTCAAGAACATTTATCTGGTTCTGCTTTTCGCACAACAAATAAACATTGGTACAAACCAAACACCACCTGAGTTGCTTGCACTCCCCCCATCCCCTCCCCCATAAGTGGAAGTCGCGTTCTAGATTTCATGAGATGGATATCGTTTCATCTAGGTTTCCCATGCCCTTTAAACATTGTTGGAACCAGAATTAGCTATATAACTCATAGATGACACCCACACAACCTAGTTAGCTCAATGTAGGTACTGCTACTATCCTGAGGGTGTGAAAGTAAGGCTAACAGACTGCCGAGGAGAAATTTGAACCCCGAGTGAACTCTGTTTAAGTTGACCCCAGCATCTTCCACATTGTGGTTACTTAGTAGCAAATTCTACAACGAAGACAACAGTACGTACCTCACCTGGACTGACTTATGCAACTCGATGAAGGGGCCAAATATGAAACCACATACGACCACTATTCAGGATAAGGGTCAAGCGTATCGCATGCTAGAAATTTTGCATATGGTGAACGATCTTGATCCTCATTCCTAGCTCGCTAAGGATGCGCTACGTACGAAGGCAGTATTCATAATGTTCATTCCAGTCAATCAATGAAAGTGTACTTGAGTGGATATGCATCAGTTCTAAACCTCACTGAGAGATGGTAAAAGAGAGGTTCAGCCAAAAAGCTAGGGTAGCGCAGGACTTTGGTGACAAACAAGCTATTAACCCATTGACAACTGCCGCTGTGAGTGTATCTTAATATCTTTTCGTTAGGTTTTTTTTCTAAGTAGTACCAAAGATAGTAATCACGATAGGAGAGCGGTGCGGTTTTGTTGGTATCGTTAAATGAAATCATCAAAACCAAACCGCCCTTCAGCCATCGTGATCAATGCTTCTGACTCTTCAACGATTTCCTTACTGGCGATGGAGATAACATTTTCAGGATCCGACAATGGATGTGGGTAGCTTCAGAACATGACGAAAGTTCGATAAATCAAGCAGAACGAGTCTCGCCTTCGTAAATGTGACGCGCATGAGTGCCGTGATGGAGTTTCTAGTTTTTCATTTTATGCAGGATCTATCGTATAGATGGCATGTGGTCTGCCAGAAAAGCGGTTCTCGTGATCTTATCAGATGCTTATGGTTAGCCACCCATCGTTTTCCCAAAATTGCCTATCTGCTACGGCAGAAGAGCATTATCGGGCAGACTAAACACCAGATGGAAAATGGCAGCACAATGAAATCATTTCCTGCGAAGATAACCAAGTTTGCTGTAGGACGTAGACATGGCGCAATCCATGTTGTTGCTATTGGTGCACTATTCCTTTTGTGCAGCTCACAACAGTCAAAGGCCATTGATATAGCTCAAAATAAAAGCATAATAAACATCAAAGGTGATAATGGCCGCTGGAGTAAGCCATGCTCTGGGCTTTGCACGGAATCGTAAACAATTCGAAAGCGCACAGGCAGGTGTCAAAACTTGATAGTACAAGCCGAATACCCAGCTTTCCTTCATGTTACCGAGTACGCAGGGTTATGTGTGGAATGTTATTGGTTGGACTCATGAGACTCGATCCAATGGTTTACGCAGATGCACCGGGTTCTTTTGGAGCGTTGCGATGCCACTGCTCATTCACCAAAAAAACGTATCTGGCGATTATTCGTAAAGAACAGAGCAAGGAAACAGTCTAAAATTACCTACCTTTCGTTTTATTGAATTTTTTCGCTTCTCAGCATCACTTTTTTGCATGACTAATGGTGGTCGGGCGGGTGCGGTTTCTGCAGCCACGGACATAACACTGAAAACATTTTATTAAACACGAAGTTCCCAGATTCCATCAGCATGGCATTTAATGACAGTAGCACGAAGAAAATTGTATCATTTCCGCGATGCATAAGATTCAGAAGGTTTCAGATATCAGAATAGATATTTGACAATAGAAAAATTTCTGAAATTTGACTATTTTTGGGAATTCCACAAGTTCGTGCAAAAATGACCACAACCCAGGAGCTCTCCCAAAGTTTCGCACTTACCCTTATTATTGGCTTTAACGGACAAAAATGCCTAGGCCTCCGCAATTTCTAAGGTCATTGACATTTCCATGAGCCTCTACAGCAAGTTCAATACTTCATCCCGAGCAACAATAACAACTCAGGTGCTTTGGGTACTTTCAGAAAAACAGAACCGCGTTGAGTGCAGACCAGACACCGCAAGTGACGACAGCCTCCATAAAAATTTAAATGCTTTCTGCCAGTGAAATGATTAGCTTTTTGCAATCGTAATCTGTCAGTTGTCACTAATTAAAACTCTTATCTACCACCTACCACCTTTCACTATGGATCGCTAGTTACTAATTACCAGATTTATTTTGAGACCGTCAGTTGTGGTGTGTGGTCTGCAATGAGAACTGAGCTCGTACGTTTCAATCATATTCGTCACAGCTGATTTTGCTAGTCCCCCTGAGAAACGAAAAGATGGAGCATGTCAGATATGACAATAAGGGTTAGACAACGGGAATCAAAGAGCCCTTCGAGATCGAGTCCTAAGATTTTGAGAGGGCAATCACAGCCTTGGAGGCCAAGCACTTCAACAGGGGCCCCAGCTGCTCATAAGGTCGCCTAAAAGCCGATTACTGCTTATGAATCATGCAAATAGACGCATAAGAAATAAAGTAAATTAAATTATGGAAAAACTTTACATAAGAACACACACGCGCATTAATAGTTCTCGAAATGCCGTAGAAAATAGTTACGATTATCGTGAAATTTCTAAACGCTGCTTTTATATCCAGAGAATAATAAAGCGATGAAACTATCAGAAGTCCGAAGGATTAAAAACGGTGAAAAATTCAACCTTAAGAGGGATGACCAGGGTCACGAGCTTTGACCGCACTCTTTGCATCCTTAGGAAGCGATTACGGCAAAGAGGGATGCATCGAGGAAGAATTGCGCCACACGAAGCAATTACTTGGCTGCCAAAGCAGCGAGGAGTGGCGCTTCCACGATAAAAGGTGAGCTGGATGCTGAGCAGGACTTCGAAAGCACTCTGCTCTCAAAAGCAATCCGCCCACCAGTTTAATTGGTGATTTGAAGAAGCTGCCTTCCCAGCGACGGCACAGCTGAGTATAATGAATGAAGTGAGTAGCACGGTTCAAGCAAACGCGTTGCGGTTAGCTCGTCCATACGTCCGCCTTCTTAATCGCTGCCTGTCCTGAGCGAAGTTTTCTTAACAGATTTTCTGCTTTTTTTTTGCCATTCACGTACCATTAAGCAACCCCACGTCCTCTTTAAACCCCTACGAAAACTATTTCAATCGCTACCCTCAAAGGAGAACTCCACGGAAAGAGCGAAGGTCGAAGAAGGGATGAATTGCCTAGTGGGGAGACCGGCGGACCTCTTGAGGGTACGGACAGACACGCAATCGGCAGCGGAAGATTGACTTCGGAGAGAAGCATGGCTCAATCCTGGCGAGTTCGGCGATCTCCGCCCACCCTCATCTAGTCACTCGTCACGGTCTATACGCGGCGAGTGAGGGTTCTAGGCCGTTTCTCATGGTTTTTCCTTTTTTCTGGTACCACTCACCATCCCTAATTCAATTTGGGATGGGTGGCCTTTTTATCGTATACTCTGTCTTTAACAAAGGCATTAAAGAGCAAATCGGTGTGACCTAATCCTGATAAAATGCGCTAAGCTCGTATTCTGTGGACGATCATGCCTTTTTCACGAATGGAGACAGTCTCTGATAAACGGTGTTGAGTCTGACACGCCGGAAAAGCTGCCAAAAGAGCGCCTAAAGAAGCTCTGGCCCAGCAAGTCGCATGTGGAGTTGAAACTAGTTGGCCATTGAATCGGCGAGAGAGGCGTTCTCGCCCAAAATAGTGGTTTCCGCCACCATGTGGGACAAGTGTTGAAGAATAACAATAACCCGTGAGGTATCCGCCGATGCTCAAGGGAAAAACCCAAGGCTTTCTACAGGGCTCTACTATATGAACCATTGAATATGACTACAACTGGAACTATTGTATTCGATGAATAACCACGGCAAATTCCCGCTCCCATGGCGCCCACGGTCTTCGAAGGAAAACTCAGAAAGTCTTACTAATTGCTGGATGCCCCTAGAAATTTCTGATAAGGTTGAGGAGGGAGAAACGAGCCTATAGCTGCATTACCGTATCACAGCACTTCTTTATCAGACAAAAATAGCTATGAGATCAAAAGAATCTCAAAAATGACAAGCAATAACAAGCGGATAAGCCGCTTCGAAGTTCTTATTGACTACAAGACAATGGCATACTAAGCACAGCTCGAAACGTGCCGCAGTGACTACTACCAGTCCCTAATGGGCGGAGAGACTGTCTGTTTGCCCACAAGAAAACAATGAGTGGGCCGGGCCTAACTGCTGTTTTATGGTTTAGTTGACATTCAATTCCATGAAGCTTATCGCACCGTAGCGCTGCTATCGAAGCATGCACATCACTCGTGACCAACACCAGGAAGGGAAGAGCTCGTTGCCGTGTGGAGACTTAGAATTCGCCGACAATTCAGTAAGGTGTGGCTTTATGACCATGTAGATAAGAACTGCTACTCTTTGAGTGATCTTTGTCCGCTTAAATCCCCAAATGGCGTCTATTTTCGAACTGGGCGCAGAGCAGCAAGAACGGACAGAGCACTCATGGTCATGGTGAGAGATTTCGTAAGAGCGGGTAAGGTGTTGCTCATCTCCGATCGTCCTTGTTTCGAATGCACGAAAAAGGAATGACTCATAGAGAAATTGATACTTTGAACAGCCTTCCGGTTGGTCTTTGCGAGACAAAACGCTGACTATCAGCAAACTTTGATAGTCACAAAATAGGCCCACTCCGCATTCGAAGCCTCTGCAGTTTGCAATAGGAACCCCAGGTATGACGCCTTAGAGGGATTGTTCATCCTTTGATCTGTTTCACAATACAGGCTTATCGCGACAGGCAGGGAAGAGCAGGTTCGGGACCAGCGTAGAATCTTTGCAACTCTTATGATATAACCCAAAGCCCCTGCGATACGTTACAACTCACACAACGACAATCAACTAAGCCTCGATTTTCAGCAGAACAAAATACAGTGCGTTTCATAACTATAAGGTCACCCAAAATTTTGCATTTCCGGAACAAGCAGACAACTGGGAATTTTTCTGATATCACCAGCAGATTACGCATTATGAACAACTCCTACACGTTGAATACCTTGCGTAGACGACGCCTTAGGGTGAGGAACGTGACCAAATGTCTTCTCGAGGCTCTACGAACATCTTTGCAGCCCATTACGCAGGTCATGGAAAAAAAATTTCCGGCACAACTTCATCACAGAAAGCGCTAACACCTTTCACATTTCCGTCACTAGAATCGCGAGAGCTGAAATGAACTAGATAGCTTCGCGAGTCACGACAAAAGCGTTCACATCTACAGAAACTGTTCGTGTAAACCACTTTCATCCATAAAATACCGTGTCTACTGAGATTTACTCGCTGTATAACGCGATTGCGCCGCAGGCCCAACTTTGTTTGATCACACGGTAAGTTCAACTTCACGGGTTAAACAAGTACCACCTCCTAATGACCAGTGCGCTTTGTGCCATCCTTGTTGCACCCTTACAATGTTGCTGCTTATTTTCACCGCTCTGCAGTTCTTAGTTTTCACGATAAAAACATTAGATTACGAGTGAATGTAATGTGATATGTTGAATGTAATTTCAAGTGGGAGTCCTGCCTGGAGCAGCCCTTATAACTTTTCCCTGATCACTGTTATGAACCCCCTGTAGATGTTCAGA
>KZ351400.1:3840-19583 GCA_002352805.1 Teladorsagia circumcincta | reverse complement strand
CATTTATCCAAAACGCCTCGAGAGTCTTGCGTGCTGGGGTCTGCGGTTCGGTCATCAAAATCCTTACAGTCACCTCAAACTCTGCGCCTCCGTGGCACTGCAGTCGGTGGGCACCCAAGGGGGTTCCTGGTATAGATCTTTTCAGTCCGTCCAGGTGTTCCTTGACCCTGGAGCACAGAGGGCGCCCAGTTTCTCCGATATATTCGACGCCGCAGCTTCTGCATGTGATCAGGTAGATCACACCCGAGGTCATACAGTCTCCCGCCCGCCCGGTTGGACAGATAATGCAGTGGGGAGAAACGCAGGTGCGATCATAGCCTCGGTTTCGCACTAGTTGCTGCTTTAGGTTTGGGGGTGGGATCTCGACCAGGCGTTCCATGTCGCTGAGATCACAGCTACGCAGGGCTGTGCGGATGGCCCGACTGATCTCATCAGACACAAAGGTTACACAGAATAATACCTTCTCCGACGCTTTATGACTCGTCTGACCTTGTGATCTCTTACTGTGTGGTCCAGAGTAGGATCGATTATTTTGGGGGTAGCCATTCGAGACCGCTATCTCTTTAGCGAGTCTTATTGATTCTTCTTTTTCTTGTTTTTCTGATGCGACCGCCTTCGCTGTTTTGAACATATTCTTTGTAATAAGCTGTTTCGTCTTTGAGGGGTGTGCTGATAGGAAATGGACTATGATATTCTTGTTGCTGGGTTTCCGGTACCATTTGGTCCGGTAGAACCCTCGCCCAAGTCGCACCGGTACATTTAGGAAGGGTAGCCAGTTGTCTTTGGGCTTCTCCCTCGTGAACCGAATATTGTCAGCCTGATTATTTAGGAGGTCGAAGCACGTGTCCATTTCCTTTGCAGACGAACAGACGATGAAGCAGTCGTCTATGTATCGGCAATATAGGATAGGCCGTCGGTCAAGCACGGATTTTTCTATCTTAGACATATAGGCTATGGCTAACGCAGGTGCTAACCGTTGGCCCATGGCTAAGCCCCTGATTTGTCTGTATTACCGCCCAGACCATCGGAAAATCGAGCATCCGAGACATTCTTTGACAAATGTCATGATCTGGAAAACCGATAGGCCGTACATGTTTATGGTCGGGGCGTGTTCGTTCAAGAGCTCGAAGGTGGCCTGCGTTGCATCTCCATTCGACACATTTGTGTATAGAGACGTCACGTCAAAGGATTCCATGACGTGGTTTCTCCTGAATTGTTTTGAAATCTGAAATGGTGTTTGGAGGTTAGGTCGCATTTATCTTTGACTTTCAGGCTCTGACGAAGGCGACAAGGCCGAAACGTTAGCCTAATAAAGCAATGTAACATCTTGGTCGAAGCTGTATAAGAATCCGAGAACATATCTTGCAATTTTTTTTTGCTCGCACGGGCACGCCATACCCACAGTGCGCTTTTTTGCTGAACTCTCTGTTGCTGGGCGTCTTTCTCAAATATACATCTCACTGCCTCTGGGTTGTCGCTTTGCAATATGGTTACGGTGTTTCGATTCGAAGTTCTACCTGATTGAACCCAGAAAGCCATGTCCCTACGTTACTAGCGCGCTGCAGCGATGGACAACGGTGAGAGCCTTTACCGGCTTACACAGTTCATTATTAGGTCTTCCCATAAGTTTTGAGAGTGGGTCAAAAAACAAAATTCATTAGCTGGAAGCAGTCAAACGTTCCACTTCTTACTCGCCGCTTTTGAAATGTTGCTGATCTGTGATGACCACAACCAAACTCATCAGCCAAATTCCCTATTGTCGAAGTCGGATCAAGGCCAGAAGCCTCAATCACAGCATCTCTGTTGAACTCCCTTGGACTTCCAGATCGAGACAGGTCGTTCAAGTTGATGTTGTCTCCAGGATTGGCAAATTATCAAGACGCTGTCGCTCTTTACACACTTTTTGACTTTTTGCGCGATGACGTTCCGAACAGCCGTTCCAAGTTCATAATCCAACTCAAACTCGTAAAGCAGCAATTTGCGATTGTTTAAACCATTTGTGACGATCAAGTATACTCCCCTTCAAAAAGCGAGAAAGTGTCGGCGCAGACCACATACCATGACTGACGACGGCCGCGAGAAAGCGGCGTTGCCAACTGCCACGTTTTCGCGGCCGTCATCAGTTATGGTATGTGGTATGCACCCGACACTTTCTCGCTCTTCGAAGGGGAGGGTATGTAGAAGCTACACGCTGAAAGATGCACTGGGAATTCTGCATGGGATGGTTGAAGATTGAAAATTTCTGACCGATATCCAACATTTTTGAAAGTTTCAAAACTTGTCGGAAGAAATGATGTATCAGAACAGCTACCTCGTGCAATATAGACATATATGACAGCCGGAGCAAAATTCCAGATGGAAAATTTTAGTGCAGAATGCCTAGAACGAATAAAGAACCTACCAGTTGGTCGATCTGTACCCAGCTCTTCCCAGTCATCTTCGTACACTTCGTATTCCTCTGCCTCATCGCCAGTGTCAGTCAGCCGTCTAACTCGCATCAGCACCTGCTAAACTCATAAGCACTAATCATGAAATCGCAATCTCATTTATGTTCATCCACCGCTTCATCAGTTACTCGCGCGGCATTACTCGATGTTAGTTGCCTTGCAATGAGGACCTTGAACTTCAAAAGGCTGCAGATTAGCTGCATTCGCTGCACTGTATCTTGTTGTGGAAGAGTATGATCAAGCGTATGAGTGAGTATTCGACTGAGATGAGAACAAAAACGCACTTTGCCGTCATCCCCAGTGGCGCCATCTGTTTTGATGCGCACGAGCCTCTCTTTGCTGCTACCAGAATGCGCCTGCAACTTTTTCTTCGGCTTCGTCTGTGCACCGGCCTTCTTAGAGACCGGCTTCTGAAATGAGCTTCTTCTTGTCGTGCAGCGACCGTGCCTCTTAACTTTCGCACGCATGCAGTTGGGCTGAGTCAGGGGATAGGAGAAGGACATAGTAGCACCTGTAGGAGCCAAAAGCTTTGGACATGCGTTCCAGAACGATTCTGATCATGCTCACGACGTCAGTCATTAGAAGTACAGCCTGCACTCGGACAATAAGAAGGAAGAATAAAGCTAAGCGAAAAGAAACGCGGAGAAGGTGACAGAAGCGTAGCAACACACGTAAGCAGTGCTGATTCAGCTTTTTTCGGACTGTGCTTCACACGGACACCATAGGCTCACAAATAAACGTGCAGGAATCTCGTGATTTCTGACAACGACCTCACCGGTGGCCGATCATTGCCATGATTTTCCGTCATTACTCTCTGATGAGACTGAGAGTTATTTTCGTTATCTTCGTACTCTTCATCGCTGGTGTCACTGATTGGTGGCAGCTCCTGCGAAGAAGAACCACCGAACTATTCGTTTCGATAATTTGATTTAAACATTTTTAGTTTTAGATATTTGTACTAAAGCTTCACTTAAGTATTAGGTCGTGAAGAAAGTTCTTGCGCTTTTCGTCCATAAATTTCAAATGAATGTATCTCGGCTCATAGAAAACTATTTTGATTGTTATAAAGCTGTCAAAGTCCTGAAACCTCTGGCAATAAATAGCGATTCGAATTAGACCGGTGTCGCAGTATACTGGGATTCTGCAGACGATTAATTCGGTGTTTGTCGTTTCAGCATCATGTTTGGTTTTGAACCATAACTCGGTGAGGAAGCTATCCGGATCATCGGAAAAGTGACACTTAATAGGAGAAAGGCTATCTAGTAAGAAGGTGGCAGATCCAATCCGAAGCTCAGCTGGTTCACTTGCGCAGGGTTGGATGTCGATGTTCGTCCGAACCACCCGTTAAGGATGGATGAGTCGGGTCCTTGATAATGAGGGATACCGGTTGAATGTGCTAGAGTTCTAGCAGAATTTTGACATACTATCAAGCGTACTTTCCCACATTAACACTCCCACCTGATTCCAAAGGGCTGGACCAGCCACTGACCTCATGAGAGTCTCCTCAACCTTCCTTCAGCACTTTAAATTTACAAAGTTTGTAGAGCCTGATCGCGGTAAATTCATTCAGCAGAGGTTCGTATGCTGTAGCGGAAAACCCGCTCTCTACCATATGTTGCGAATGAATAGAAAGGTAGGCCCTTTTCATACAATAAAACAGGCTTAAAACTCGGGAACGACCTTTCAAAGTGGTGAGTTGTCGTGGTGGCCTACTCAGTTTTTGGACTTTCCATATCTTCACGCATAACAAAAACCACAAACCAAGCACAATAGGAATGAGAGGAACCCTCTCGATAATTCTACGCGCGCGCTCTCCAACCAGTGCTTTTAGTTGATCGGTGGATTGTCCAATATCCACCAATATCATCAACCTCAAGGCTCTCGCTGTCGTTGCGAAGACTTTTTGAACAACTTCTCTAGAGCATATTTATTGCAAACCTCAGTCAAATGCATCATTTGTATCTTGATCTGCATGCGCTTTTCGCAGGCCAGTTTTGAGCTGGAAGAGGTAAACCATGCAAACTTGTCCTCCGAGTATAACGTATTCAAGGCTCTCAAAAACTTATAATAATTCGCCACAGAACAAAACTGACTACACCGTTAGATAGAGCAAGAGGAGCTATTCAAAACGGCATGCAGCATGGTGGCGGATTTCTTAAAGTCAGAAACTAAAGCCTCCAAAAATGGAACACAGAAAAACTCAGGAACTTTCTACACGACATAATTTATTCATCAGGGTAACCACAAAAAATTGAACTAAAAGGGTCACTTAACCCACCACTTGGCCTATCTTAGGAAAAGTGGTATTCACGACAACTGGATCGTGGTACTTTCGCGTGCAAACGGCGCGATCGTTACGACCAAGCAGGATCAGCCATCACTTTCGCACTTTTGAAAGGATTCTGCGACGGCCCTCTTTAGAGGAGGTCTCGATGCGAATCTCCACCACCACCATCAGTCTCGGAAGGTTCTCCTCCCAAGTGAATTGGTAACATATAACGGCAACCCACCAGCTTTCTCATAACACGCTAATTTCGTGGAAATTCCACCAAAATCGTCGGAAAACCCATCCGAACGCAACCCCTTTAGCGAGCTCCATCAACCTCCGTTCCGACTACGATAACCTTGCTCAACCCCAGAATGAGACTGATCATTCCCGAAACCATATATGCGACCCCATTGTTCGAATGGCGCGAACGGTCGGTTCACCCTGCTTGCAGTCTTACAGTCACACCGTCTTACAAGGACTTACACTCCCCTTTCGAAGCCTCGTCCCTTTAAACATCCGTTGACTCCATAGTTTCTGGTTCCTCACCGTGGGACTCCACCCGCTTAATTATAATAGATGATGTCAGCACGATGACGAGGTGAGCAAACCAGCCCGTTTGGCGTTTCTGCTGGGGCTGTATGCTGGATGCTGGGGTGGGGATGGGGTCCCTGACGGTTGATGCACTACTTCAACTCGGTCTTTCAAACCGCCTCAATTTGATGCTTACCTTAGAACTGAGTCTTGGAGAGAGGACGGATCTGTAACAGAAGGTGCGTCTTCTTCTGAAGGCTTAGTCCTGAGGTAAGCGAACCAGCCCTTCTGGCGGAGCTTGGACGTAACTACACCACTTGCATCGTCACTCTCCTACCGTATCGGCCTAGTTCAAGTAGTCCGTCGATCTCGGAGAGCCTATCCCCTCCCCAACATTCAGCATACGACCCAGCAAGTACGCCAAACGGGCTTGTTTGCTTACCTCCACCATGAATGTGACTATCCCAAAACGAAAATCAATGGGAAACCAGCGTTATGCAGGTTTCTGGCTGTTGCTTTTTTCTTCACTGCTGCTCCGACTGGCAGGGGGACCATTCCATCGTAAAGGGACCCGTTACCAAATTGGAAATGAAGTTAGCATTTTTTGTAACAATGAATAATTGTTAAAATCACTTCAAACTCCTCATCGACGTCAACGAAGCCAGGTAGGTAACCTTCGGTATTTCGGTCCTTCGAGGCCACTGACGCATCACCGCCTTCGTTCTCCTTGTTCGGCGACTTGATTTCAAGCTCATGAAACAGTCTCACATATTGAATCATATTACTGTTCCTACAGTTACTTTCTCTTAGCAGTCAATCAGCTCAGCCGCACACCTAAGTGTTCAGAAAACGATAAGCGCACACCCTATTTGCTCGGGCTCCAAATGTTTGTATGAGAAAGTCCTATTATTCAAGAAGCTAACACTTATTCATTCAAGCCACAAATCAAAGAACTTCGCAAAATAAAAGAGTGGACCACGCTCAGTAGCAAAATCTCCCGAACCGCTTGGATGTATCTCTTTCTGATGAACGGGAGAATCCATGGAGCTAAAAGTGAGTTGAGTGCTACCCTGCAATGAGAGCGTCGCTACCATCGCTCCGTTGTGCGGTCCCCTGTTCGGTGCACTTTCTCTTGCGCTCGAACGGATGCACCAAAGGGCACACTCGGTATGTGATCAATATGATAACAACTGGTTTCTCGCAAATGTTCTCCTATCTTTACCTACAGAACTTCATATGCAGATGCACCATTTTTCAGCATTGCCAGCCCAACAACCGCTGTGCCACGGTATTACAAAATTTGAACATTTGCCTTGAGGGACAAGTTAACCCCTAATTTTCTCCACCTGTTACGCATGAATATTCCAAAACGATTTCAAAAGCCAAAAGTTATTGCGTGAAAATCTTTCTAAAATGATTTCTAGAGCCTCAAAAAGGTTACTACTATACTAGTAGAGAAATTCGGGTGAAATTCGTACACCCACCACGTTCTATACGAATAGCCACGCCTTCCTGATCAGTATGCTACAGCTAGAAATTTGAAATTTTTACAAAAAGTTATCCCGCCACATCCCCACATACGTAGAAGGGCTTGGTCCACTTGTACAAAACGTGCCCCTCTAGGCAGTGTTGCGAAATTGTTAATGCAGAGTGAGATTAGGGAACTGAAACTTGTTTGTATACATAATGAAGGAACTGCGAACCTTTTGCTTAGCCGCCACAATTTTTTGAAGTTCCTCCCGGATGAAGTTCTCGATTCTTTCATCGTCTTGTAAGTCATCGCCTTCAGTAAGATCAGTGGTTGACGTTGACTTCGGAAAAGCTTTCGTCAAATCAGCCGACGAGGCTCGTCGAATCTTGAAAGTATTGAGATATTCTGAGAGAATCTTATATATTTTCAAAGGCACCTGTCTGTTTTTGATCTTGAAACTCACAGAGGTTGTGTTCACCCCAGTGCTTTTCACTTCTCGATGAGACTCAGCATCTTCCATGCTTCGTCGGCGCTTCCCCTTGAACTTTTTCATCATATCGTCATTTTCATCAGCATCGTCGTGAAGATTCCGTCCACGAGAAAGCTTGGCTGAAAAAAATGCAGATCATAGTATTTTGACTTGTTTTTGTTTGTTATCGGCTGTTTTTTTGCCGCAGTTCGCCTTGCGGATGTTTCACAAGAATGCTGGGTTGTGAACAAAATTTTCGCCCAAGACGTGATGAAAGGATGAGTTGGGATAAAATGGTGCCCTGGTAACGCAACTTGTAGCGCACTTGCCCGGAAAGCGAGAGGTGCGGGTTTGAGTCCCGTCTGGAGCGAAAGTTTTGTTCACAACTCAGCATTCTTGTGAAGCTGATCATAGTTTTCAGCTTGGGAATTTAAGAATATCGTTATGCTATGTGATCTTATGCAATCTCACGTTTCTAAAGCAACACCCCCGGGAGGAGCAAACTTGAAGTGGCCGCCAGTTCTGGCCGCTGGACGAATTCTGTTGGCTGCGCAACCGCGTGGTCCTTGCGCGATTGCGTGTTCCTGGCGCGATTGCATGTGATCTGTATCGCGCTCCAAGGAGTGCAGCATGTATTTTGTACTCGCGGCTAAAGCTACAACGGGAAAAAACGGCGGACGAGTTTTCCGGACGAGTTTTTCGCGCGCGCCTTTAGAATCTGAAGTTACGGCGACTCATACATCAACCGTGGACTTGAAAAGTGCTAATATATGGTAAAATTAGCGGAAGAAATCAACCATGCACAGCGAAACACTTGCACTACACAAAATGGGACGAGTTCTGGTAGTTTGCGTTGAGAAGTTCGTGATGGCGGCGCGCTACGTGTGAATTATATTTGCCTTTGCTCCGAGAAAGTTAGTTGCAGTTCTGACAGGTTCACACCTGCATTTTTAAAGCTTGCGCAGGTAACTTTCTCTGCTTTTCACACCCTCTGTGCGGAAGTCCAATGGAAGGGGCAATGGATATTATTGAGTATTATGGGGGGGCACGTTGATTTTCCAGCAAAGGAAACTTTGAGTAAATAATAAAGCTTAGTGTTGGGTAGGGGCTTCTCCTTCCCTGAAGCTTAGACTCCTAACGGAGGAACTCCTAACTGAGACTGAGCCTTATTTTGGGTTGGTGAGCCTCATCCCCTCCCCCACTTCACCTTCACATATCGCCGTTCTCTCTACGGTAGCTACTACCTAGTCGCTCAATGGCAACACAGTCCCAGATACGCTTCACTCCTACTGCGCCAAATGAGAAACACGCAGGTCATATTGCGGTATGATTTAACCGGTCATGTCCTATACAACTGCTCCTTGTTCAAGGAAGCTAACCATACGCGCTTCACCACCCTTTCAAAGAGTTTCCTAACTATAATCCGAAATCTGGCCCGCTCAGCCTTGCGATTTTTAGCAGATTCAATACTCGTTCCTAGTTGTACCAATCTAGTCAGTACTTTCCATTCCTTTCCCACTTCAGCTGCCCTCCTGCACCCATCAGTCACTTCAAAATGGGCAGTGGACCCCTTTCCTACCATGAACAAGGAAAATCTCGTTTCACAGGGATGTGCGCGCTGGTTCCACAATAATCTGAATGGAGTGAGCCCCAAATTCAAATGGCGCGCGCGAAAAACTCGTCCGCCTTTTTTTCCGTTGTAAGTTTAGCCGCGAGTGTATTTCGTTTGCTTTTATTTGCCTAGTCCGTTTTGTTATCATAATTTGTTGTTTCTATTGATGTCTATGCCTTTGTTTGTATTAGTGCATGCGCGATTACAGCTGCATTTGTTCATGGCGCGAGGCAGCAAGAAACGCAAGCTAGTTCAAACAACTCGTCCAAATCCCCGTCCCTTATTTCAAAGAGAGTCCATTTTGGAGGGTGTTTTCTTCGTCTCTGTTGTCGTGCATCAACTCGGTATCAACAGATTTTTTATTGACCGCTTGTACCCCAACTCGATACGGGGGCGTTGCTTTAACCAGCTTGACTGTAAGTAATTGCATCCACACATTTCCATTCATCAGAGATTGAGGCTTTAGCAGACCCGAAGAATTATTAAGAAAAATGAACGAAATGATCGTAAGGAAATCGACGTCGATCAAGCATCTGTTTCATCAAAAGCTCGATTACCTAAGAAGATCGAATGGAGGTGGGAGGCCATTCTCTCAGTGTAGGGTTGAGATCAGCAACGATGCGACGTTTGCCCTTGTCCTGTTTTGGGTGTAGATACAGAACACACTTGTCGCGGAAGCTTGTTTAGCCACTTTGATGCGAAAATAGTGGGAATATAGTAAGCATGACATGTGTCACGTTAGAAGTGGGGACATATGTATGTGACATTAGAAGTCAAACTTGAAGCCTTGGAATGAGCTTTAGAACGCTGACAGGAAACTCTAACATTGGAATCCTCTGTGCTGACCCGTTTTGCCGAGAAGCCGGCAATTTATTATATGAAGTTCACGGAAATCTGTAAATGTAGAGCAAGTTTCTTATCTTTTTCAGAAAGTTAGTATTGAGTACCAATACACAAACCTTTATTGATAAGTTATTATATAGAGTTAGAATTTCATATGCAGCTCTGTATTAAAACGGATTTAATCTCATTTCGCTCGATCAAACTGAATGCACATAACTTAAAATTGAAGGGCACATTCATTTATGAGGGAACTTCGTAGTGGCCATCTACGTGAACGGTCTCAGAAAAATGCCCCAGAAACGTGGTGCACTGGTTGAGCGGGGTCCTCGACGGATCTTGTATCATTACGACGTTTTTTGAGAGGCGGGTTCGGAGGGGGTTCGCATATTCACAGCTACTAATGTCTCTAGGAAATCGATCAAGAAATTCTGTGAGAGCTCCAGGCTGAAGCAGTCACGATGGCCCTCCTTGGCTCGACGTCGATGACAGATGACGTCATATTCTCGAGACGGTGAGGGCGGTGGAGGAAGGCCTGCACTCAATGAGGGATATTGAGGGAATATTTCGCTAGGGATCTTTCCTCAACGACGGCGATTTCTGCGAAGAAAAAAGGTGGAAGTGTATAAGTATAAGATAAGCGAAATGTATTCCTTTTTTGCCCCCCCCCTAGGCTTTTCTAAAGCATTTGACAGGGCCTCAGATGTCAGATCATGGATCTTTCCTTTGCTTGAATCAGTATTTCAATGAATACCTTAGCAGTATTAGGAACAAACCTTGCACCAACCGCTCCTCGAAAGTAGTTTTACTTTTTTCTCGTTCTTCCTCAGGAATTTCAGCCGCGGCTTTAGCCTCATGTTTTTTTGAAAGATAGTCCACCACAACCTGAATGAAATCAAATGATTCATGGAGTCTCTTTTCTCCTAACAACGACCGACTGCACAGTTTTTGAAGTGAGTTAGGTTACTTCTGCTGTACAGATCCTTGTTTGCTACATCTGATGTAGACTTAGAACATTTCAAAAGAACTCACCTGGTGATTCTTCCGTCGAGCCAAATCCAAGGGAGTATAGAGGTTTTCCTTAATTGAAATGAATCACGCCAACATTTCTTTCAATCACAGATTACTCAATGGCTAAATCTGACCGCCTTCTACTTCCTACTTATATCATACCCCTTCCGTTGAAACGAAAAACAGTTTCCTAGGGGTTGTTGAATAACTTTTCTTGTGGTAATTCTGGAAACATTGGAGGTGTAATCAATCAAATAGAAATGTCAAGTATAAGCTGCAGGTTTGGGAAGGTAAGCGCTACACTTTTTTTCTGTTGCTGGCACACATTCAAGAAGGCACGAAGCCTCGGAAAACAGAACGGCTTCTGTTCTCCCATGTGATGGACCGGAAGAAAACAAAAAGGAGAGAAACGAAACGAAGAAAGGAAGGAACGTGATTCTTTTATAAGCTTCAAAAATCTCAAAGGTCGTCGTAACATTGTATATGTTTGGAAGAAAAACGAAATAGGAAGTACCGAAATGTAGAGAAACTGATGATGAATGAGTGAAAGAAGTGACGGCAAGGTCGGTGGTGTGTATTATTTTTTCAAAAAAGTAACTCCAAATAGAAATCCATTGCGATCCATTTTCAAGCGTCTTCCATATTGTGACTGTCAGGAGAATCTCATCGTTTTCTTCCTAGATGAGTTGTGTCAACGTCCCGTGATTCTGCATTTTTTCAAGAATATGCCCTTGGAACAACGACCATTACATGCATTGGTAGACGAAGTGAAGCTTGGAACGTGCGAACGAGAGAGCCAAAACGATTTAAGCGTTGTTGAACTATAGGGACGGCTTCAGGACCAAGTCGACTCATAGGGAAAAGAGGCGTTCTTAGGTCATTAGCGGCTGAGCATTAGATGAATGCCAAAGTACGGAATCATTCAACTGTAGGCGGTCCCTGCAAGAGCGATTTTGATGCCTTAGTAACATGTCTCTGTTCAGAGTTCCCAATACTGACAATCTCATCACTCTAATATCAGGCAAATTTATTGCGAAGACGGGTATTTTCTTTTCTATTTCAGATACGTAGTTTAGAGAACATTGCTTCAAATTTCGCAAAGAAGACTTCCACAACCAAAAGAGGTGATTATTTCGCACGAAAATAAATAATGTGGTACATAGAGGGAGGATAGTGAAGAAAAAGGTCAATGGAATCGGCCGAATTCTCTGATCTTGTGATCTCCTTTTCGCGAGGTTACCGGCGTAGATGAGTAGGTAGTGTTTGCAATGGACAGGGAGCATTGCAACGAGCGAGACCCAGGCACTGCGTCATGGAGATATTGTACTAGTGAATGATTGATCCACACATTTCAAATGACTTAATCAAGCAGTGTCAATTTAGATGTAGTGCTATGTAATTACTCACATTCTTCCTCTTCATTACTACCATATTTCACAAATTCTTTTACTTCGCAGCACTTTTTCACAGAGGAGCCTCAGGAGTAGACAGAGTAAAGTGGTTCAGCTTAGTAGGAGGTGGAACGGACAACATGAGAATTCCCCTACGCGACTCATTATCACGACCTTACCCTACTCTTCTTTTCTTTTTAGCTAACAAAGCTTAAAGCAACAACCCCAGATAAGGATATTCAAAAATCTAGCCCGCAGGTGGGATAGAGTAGTGCGCGAGTATGACAGATAAGTCGTTGTCGCGGCTTGATCGTGCGCGACAATGGTACTAGGGCCTTACAGCGTGATCGATGGCGGCTAATGTGAAATGGACGAGATACCTCGGGCACACCTCATGATACGCAACGTGTATTACAGCATAGCAGCTAGTTCAAATATGCCCATGTTAGTGTAGCCGTGAAGCGAGCAAGTTCAGAAGCTCGTCCGGCCCTGTCCTTTCTTCTTTCAGGGAGAGGGTATGCTTGTGGTAACGGCTTCATCGGCGCTTCACCTCGATTCTTTTCTTAGTCAATTTCCACAATTTCATTATCGGCCCTATCACCCCACAAATTTAATTTTAGGTTGTTGTTTTAATTGAGATTTATGCCATCAACGAGATATTAACCGGTAGAAATAGCTCTGTGAATTCACGGAAACGAAAAAGCAGTCGCACTGTGAAGCATTGCCTCAAGGCAGTGCCTTCCCCACAGAGAAAGTTTACCACAATGAAGAGCGTACCTTATAGAGCATTAATGGATCTACAAAGCAGCCTTTTGTACATAGTAATACGACCATCTCCAAATTGCCTTGAGCAGCAGCCAGATGTAAACAAGTGCGTCCTTCATGGCTAGCCGCATTTATAGAAGACGGCTGGAGGGCAAGCAGCCATTCAACAACATCTGAAATCGGTCTATATCAAAGGGACATCCTACGCTAGGTCTTTGGAGTGCAATAAATACAGAAACATAGAGCGTTCCGCAAGCACACAAGATGTACCGACTTTGACCCATCATGTTGCCAGACAGAGGCGCTAAGCCTTTGCTACGCGCACGGGTATCACTAATTCATATCTGAACACCTAACCCGCCCTTGCTCTAACTTGGTATGTATTCCGTTCCTGCCTTTATCAATTTCAGCACGAACTCTGTCACTGAAATACAACATAATTGAATACACCTACCTTTGCTTCTGGACTGAACGGCTTCGTGAACTGGCAAGTCGCCACGATAGTTTTGTATCTCGAAAGATGCGTTGTACTGCTTGAGCAATTTGAGCATTCGCATTTGACCCTTAGCAGCTGCACAGTGCGAAGGCGTTCGTAGACGATTATCCTGTGATGGAAAATCAGTTTTTCAGTTCTTTTTAGTGAAATTTCTTTAAGATCTGTACATGTCATGAAGGTTTCTGGGCAGTTGACCCTCTCCTTTACTGAGTTTACTCGACAATCAAGTTTCACGCATCTCTTTATAGTAGTATACTTTACCTGATGGTTTGGGCTAGCACCGTGGTCCAGAAGATGTTTAGCTGCTTCGTAATGACCATATGTAACGGCATAGAACAGAGCAGAGTGCCCAGCGCGATCTCTTTGGTCAACGGGCGTGTGAGGTGCGGCTTCCATGAAGAAGTCGATTGTCTGCAATTTGCAACGTTCTTTCTATTAATATTTCATAAAGAAGACTCTACTCACTTCGTGATAACCGTGACTTGCCGCACAGTGAAGCACACCTAAACGGTCACGATCCACAGCTTCAAGATTGCCACCGGCTTGTTTCAGCGAGTGCATAGCCTCCAAATTACCTGTAACATATGTGCAATATTCGCGAAATTTTTGATTCATGTCTGTTTATTGTTTGACAGGGGCACTGATCCACTAACTACCAAAATCAGTAGTACATATCATCAGTAACAAACATTTTCATAAAGAAATTCAGAAGTGACCCTGTTTCAAAAGTATGAAGGCTCACGGGGAAAGAAAATCATACAGTGAAACTTTTCTTCCTCTGAGTTCATTTGCGGTTCTATGATCATGCTAAGTGAAAGCACATTAGTCCTTCAGTAAATTTGGACAATATGAGCTATTTACCTTAGAAAAGTTCGGGCGTAGGTCAAATGCATCATTGCTGTTCAATGCTGGCCGAACTTATAACTGTATTTACAATTTCTATGAAACACCTTTTCATGGAAATAACAGAATATTGGGAAGGCCACAAGTGTCATTCGTACAAAGAGTGCGCCATATTCAGTCAACGCTTTTCTTTTAAACCACGCCAGCCAGCTACGTCCAGCATGAGCCTTCGCTCTCCACATCAAAAATTACCATTCAAAGATCTACAACTCAGGTACAAGTATTGTGCGAGAATACATTATGAAGCTCCTCGACTGGATGATCACCACCAATCAGCTTTGAATTGGGTCGGATGAACATGAGGACAGACTAGAATTCAACAGATGGTTCCACAGAGTGGGCAAAATTACTGGAGCACCAAAACAGGTTTATTGTACGTTGGTGGGAGGCAGCGAAATTGTGGAAGACATCACATACACTATCGAGACGTCGTTGTACCATCTGGATGTTGATCCTCTGCAGAGAGCTCAGATAGTCCGGGGGCATGAGAGCCTCAGTATGCTCACACTAACAAGAGGAGTTTTTAGGGCAAGCCGGTTTCATGCATCGAAACGGTATCGAAACGATCTCATGCATATTGTAGAGACGTATATGTACATGGAACACAAAGCATGTTTAATTTTCGCTGAACGGTTCTAATAGCACCAAAAAAGTTGTGCATGATACTTTCAATGCTTCGATCCACCGTGGCGTCTAAATTTTGCATTTATGGTTGGCGGCCACTTGTTGACTTCAAAATTCTCCTGAAGATGATATGATGCCTGATTTTGACATTTAGCGCAATTGGCACCAACCAGTAGGCTCAACCAGAATGCAGAAATTGGTCGCCACGGGGGATTGGACCTTTCACAGAACCTTCTATTTCTTTTTTGGTACTACCAATCCATCCAGCAAAAATGAATCACAGTGTTCCCTACATGCACCCCCACATACAAGGAACCGTTTTGAAAAAAACGCGGCTTGCCCTAAAAGGCCCTCTTTGCTCGCAGAATTGCAAATTTAATACAAAATTGGAAACTTCTACTGCTAAACTCCTCTTTCCCAGTAGGCCTTTAGACTTCAGGAACAGAGGGCATTTCTGAAACTTTCGTGTAAAAATTTTCGTAGCTTATATTGCTCGCTGGAATAAAGGGCACTCCAATTTCGGTATAATTTCAGAGCATGGGAGGCTGCAAGCCATGGATCCTTCATCAAAACTGGGAGCGGTTGATTTTACGGATGTCTTCCGTAAGTATTACTTATTTCATCCGTCTCTCTGACAATTGCAAACACCGACCATTGCTAGCAGCCCAAAGTATTGGTGTACGATCGTCCACATCTCGACAATTCGGTATCGCTCCGGCTTTGATTAGGGTGTGAAGAACAGAAAGTGCCAATTCAGCGGAGATCTCTTCAGTGGCGGTAGCGTAATGCAGGGGAGTGGCTTTCTGAAAACAGCGAACGTCTTCACGAAGCCTCAGCTCTAGTTATGAAAGAATATCAGGAACTACGAATAGGCTTCAACAGCCTTGTGAGTGAAACCTTACGTTTCCCTTCCA